>CM074296.1:15966082-16118582 GCA_037194245.1 Opsariichthys bidens
ACAATGTGCAAGGTATAATAGTATTGAGTTACTGTGGCAACAGGCTGAAAGCCTTGGGAACAGAATGAGACCAGCGGCGCGAGAACTAATGGATGTCAACTGCGCATCTCGAGTCCCAGAGAAAACATCCAAGACATTAAAGTACGAGAAAGGACCAGGCCAGGGACTTTGTGCTGCTGTTTTGTTTTAGTTTATGCACCATTCGTCCATAAGGGGCTTCTGCTTTTCTTTGGTTTTGTTATATTTTTTTAAAGTTATGTTTAACATTTGCCAGTTCCCGCTTCCTCCTTAATTTATCAAAAAAAAAAAAAAAATGTTACAATTACACACTTGGATATGGACCTTCAAATCTTAAGTTTCCAGAGGAATTTCAAAGATTCAAAGGTTACTGGAATGAGGCTACTAGAAGTCAAAGTAATCCCTGCAAGGAATTTGCATGAAAATGCTCCACTAATGAAAAATTAACTACTGACATACTGTGGGTGAACATAAATCATGTACATTAATGTAAATTGTTCTTTGCACTTAGTGTTGGAAGTTCATTATCATCAAAGAAATGTCAAGAGAATTGCTGGAGACTATGGGAAACTATGGGACACTTCTTTCTATGGGAAAGAAGTGTACATTTTTAAGAAATAATTTTATGGTCTAAATCTCTATTCTTATTTTCAGCAAATCTTTTTTGCGCTAAGCCTGCATTGTTACTTTAGCTTCATACTTGATTTCCAGAGACATATACTGTACACATTAAATCAGTTATGGGTTTGATTTTTTCCCCCAGGTCAGCAAACCCTTCACCCTTACAGTCTGATGATAAATGGCCATCCATCCAACTAAAATGAGAACTCTTATGAAGAAATAAAGTAATTTAAAAAGAAAGAAAGGAAGAAAGAAAGGAAGGAAGAAAGAAAGAAAGGAAAGAAGGAAGAAAGAAAGAAAGGAAGGAAGAAAAAAAATGCCATGATAACCTAGAAACATGAACTAAAACTACTGGCGCAAAAAAGTCTGTCATTTGGTCCGCAGGATTTTTTTTTTTTTTTTTTTGGTCATTCCCCAAGTGGTTTCACTACAATAAACAGATAGGTCCTTACTTGCATGTCACTTCACAAGTAGGGTGGTAAACCCTGAAAAACAGTCACCAATTGTAAAATGGGACTAGGCAACAGACATAATGTAACAAAGCAACAGTCTTAAAATCTTTGTGTACAAATACAAATCAAAATCAGCACAGTGACACTGTCAGATTGGAACGGATTATAATAAACACAACTAGAATTATATACTTAGAGTTATAGAATTATATATTTAGTTTATATAACAAACTAAAAATTGAAAACTGAAAATTCTAAATATAAAGATTCACTATATACTGAAACACCCGACAGAATAAATGATTTTGTATTTAAAAAAAAAACTAAAAACATATGGAAATCATGTCCAATGAACTGCGCGCTTCATGATGACAAGGAAGTTTCAGCAAAGGATAAATTGATTCCAAGACCCTGCATTAGCTCTAGTACTAGATATATTTATGGAGATGAGAAAAAAAGCTATGATCAACTGCCTTCGATGTTGTTATGGAAAGGCCAGAGCTGATCAGTTGGTGTGCATGACCTACGTATGCATGTCGCAACCACGTCGCCTCTTGTGGAAGCTTGCCACACGTATACATTTGAAATAAAGAACTTGAGTGTACAAAAGATGCGACATGCAAATGGCCCCTTAGTATTTTATTATAATTATTATTATTATTATTATTTTTGTCTTGAGCCTTGGGAAGGATTCTTTTATTTGTATTGTGGCCGGCAAACTGTTTTGGCATAAAAGATTTGGGTTTTGAATGTTCAGGATCAATTTGAATCTGCTACACATCAATAAAGACAACATCTTTACTTCAAGAGCAACAACTGTTCTTTTTTCTTACAGTATACAATAAATGCTCCCAGCGGTGGGTCTGCACACGTCTATAAGGAACAGATACATCTTTGTTCAATGGCAGGGGTATTACAGCATTTCTGGGGAGCAGATCTCATAGACTGTGCCCTGGGATGCCCTACACTTTGTCTCTACAACCCATACCAACCTCTGACAAATGGCCTTTGGGCTCTGGAAAGTTGCACACAGTAGGGGATTGAAAGACGAAGGACATAGAGGTCCACATGGACTCCACCGGAGTCACTACACAAAGAGTGCAAATAATAATGCTGAATGCCAACAAGAGAATCCAACTATGGGAGTTAATTGCTTCCACTTCTATGCCCTCTCTTAATTACTTTTAATTTGAACATTTAATTTGATCATTAATCTTCCAGTCTTTTTTGGGTTTTTTTTTTTTGCTTTTTGAGCAGCTCAGACAAAGACCATTAGCCAAACAGTGACGATGTGTAATCCCCTAGAAAAATTTTGTCATATGTCTTCACTCAGTGCCGATATTAAAGCTCAATGTTTCTGATGGCGTGTCCTGTTGGAAGCGGTCGATGATGGAAGAAGTCATTTTCACTACTTAAGGTGCTATCACTGTATTTTAAGTGCCACCCCTTAAAATGAGGAATGAGGTATGTCGTGGCGAGGAACCGATTCGAGGTGTTTTAAGTACTGAGACAAGAGTGGACCCAGGTGTTCTCATATTCCTATTATAGCTATCGTCGAATCCTTCAGTGTGGATGTAATATTTTAGAACTGCTGTATGCTAATGTAGAGGTGCTGTGAAGCTTTAAATGAATTGTCTGTAAGGGTCACCTTACATCAGAACTTGATATTACAACATTAAAGTTAAACTTTATGTGAGGACTAAGCTGGAAAACATGAAATGACAACTTCTATGAGCTGCCAAAAAGTCTCAATGTGGTTTGCATTGCATAAATCCAGTGCTGCAGCTATAAAAATGAGACGGCAACTCCGTAGTGGGCTGTGATGCATAAATTGTGCGTTCATAGAATGGATTCAGTGGTAGTATCTCAAAGCACCTATACTGGAGAGTGGTTTTCTTTCACAGTTTCAATTATTATTTAACCTATATACTGAAGTACTGGGTACTGAACGATTAGCACAGCAAGGGATAGTGCTCTTAATGCATTGCTTTTAAGGATAATGCTAGTCTTGGAGGTAGTAAACACTTTGTGCCATTATCATTATTTTTCATAATGACAGTTGTCATAAGGCATCATATATGCGTTTACTAAATGTAGCATTGTGCACTAACTGCTAGGTCAGAGTACACAACACAGCAGCATGTACTGTACATTTATCCTACTGATGAAAAGTAATAGAAAACTACTGATGTAAACTCTACATCATCCCTATAGTCGCAATGTATAATTTTACTGCACATTCTCGATATTCAGCAAAACAATGAACAGGCACCTATTAAATATATATGTCGTTTTATTTTTTCTTCCAGTCTAAAACTTTTTTTGACCCATTTCTATTGCGCTCATGTACAAAGTTGTTTATGAATGAAGTTGACGTTGGGCTCTTAGTCTGTAAAAGTTCTGAAAAATATTGTTTCTGAATTCTTCTAAAGTAAATATTTACAAAAAATCTAGTAAAATATTATAAAGCAATTAAAACAACTGTCAGACGCAGACGAGATGGCAGGTTAGTATAATGATCTTTTATTGAACAGCGTTGCAGATAATAGAAAGGGGCAGGCTGTGATAGTTCTGGTAATCTGTTCGTAGAGGGATACTTGCGAAGACTTCAGGAGCTGCAAGTCTCGGATGAAGATGGAGATTGCCGGGCGGAACGGGCAGTCGGGAGACAGGTAAGGAATCCAGCAAGGGAGAGTCTGTGTGTCCATATGAAGACGAGATGAGACATCGAGTGACTGGTGAGGTGAGTTTATACAGGGAGTGCAGAATTATTAGGCAAGTTGTATTTTTGAGGATTAATTTTATTATTGAACAACAACCATGTTCTCTATGAACACAAAAAATTCATTAATATCAAAGCTGAATATTTTTGGAAGTTTTAGTTTTTAGTTTTAGCTATTTTAGGGGGATATCTGTGTGTGCAGGTGACTATTACTGTGCAGAATTATTAGGCACCTTAACAAAAAACAAATTTATACCCATTTCAATTATTTATTTTTACCAGTGAAACCAATATAACATCTCAACATTCACAAACATACATTTCTGACATTCAAAAACCAAACAAAAACAATCAGTGACCAATATAGCCACCTTTCTTTGCAAGGACACTCAAAAGCCTGCCATCCATGGATTCTGTCAGTGTTTTGATCTGTTCACCATCAACATTGCGTGCAGCAGCAACCACAGCCTCCCAGACACTGTTCAGAGAGGTGTACTGTTTTCCCTCCTTGTAGATCGCACATTTGATGATGGACCACAGGTTCTCAATGGGGTTCAGATCAGGTGAACAAGGAGGCCATATCATTCGATTTTCTTCTTTTATACCCTTTCTTGCCAGCCACGCTGTGGAGTACTTGGACGCGTGTGATGGAGCATTGTCCTGCATGAAAATCATGTTTTTCTTGAAGGATGTAGACTTCTTCCTGTACCACTGCTTGAAGAAGGTGTCTTCCAGAAACTGGCAGTAGGACTGGGAGTTGAGCTTGACTCCATCCTCAACCCGAAAAGGCCCCACAAGCTCATATTTGATGATACCAGCCCAAACCAGTACTCCACCTCCACCTTGCTGGCGTCTGAGTCGGACTGGAGCGCTCTGCCCTTTACCAATCCAGCCACGGGCCCATCCATCTGGCCCATCCATCTGGCCCATCAAGACTCACTCTCATTTCATCGTTCCATAAAACCTTAGAAAAATGAGATATTTCTTGGCCCAGTCTTGACGTTTCAGCTTGTGTGTCTTGTTCAGTGGTGGTCGACTTTCTGCCTTTCTTACCTTGGCCATGTCTCTGAGTATTGCACACCTTGTGCTTTTGGGCACTCCAGTGATGTTGCAGCTCTGAAATATGGCCAAACTGGTGGCAAGCGGCATCTTGGCAGCTGCACGCTTGACTTTTCTCAGTTCACGGGCAGTTATTTTGCGCCTTGGTTTTTCCACACGCTTCTTGCGACCCTGTTGACTATTTTGAATGAAACGCTTGATTGTTCGATGATCACGCTTCAGAAGCTTGGCTATTTTAAGACTTCTGCATCCCTCTGCAATATATCTCACTATTTTTGACTTTTCTGAGCCTGTCAAGTCCTTCTTTTGACCCATTTTGCCAAAGGAAAGGAAGTTGCCTAATAATTATGCACACCTGATATAGGGTGTTGATGTCATTAGACCACACCCCTTCTCATTACAGAGATGCACATCACCTAATATGCTTAATTGGTAGTAGGCTTTCCAGCCTATACAGCTTGGAGTAAGACAACATGCATAACGAGGATGATGTGGTCAAAATACTCATTTGCCTAATAGTTCTGCACTCCCTGTATAGGGAGTGGAGGTGATGAGGATCAGGTGCAGGTGAATAGAATTCCGGTGAGGCGGAGCGGGTGACAGTTTGATGTGCAGGATCGGTGGTGGGCGTGTCGGGAGGCTCCGTGACAACAACATAACTAATAGTTGTAGTAAATCATTTTAAAATATTTAAGTGGTGAAAACTACTATATAAATAACATTTTTAGTAAATATTTAAGAAATATTTACAATACAGTAAAATATTATAAGAAATTTTTATTTATATGTAGACAATTACTGTGCTCATGTCATGTTTTACTTTCATTTCCAAGGACTTTTAGTTTGCTTCACTTTGTTTTCAGTTTCATTTGTTCCTATGTTCCCGCTTGCCTTTGGTTGCCATTCATTATGTGATTGATTAGAGCTCATCTCTTTAGTATTGTGTTCATTATCTTGTGTATAAACTTAGTTCTTTGTCTGATGTTGTTTGTGCCTTACACACTGTTTTGTTGTTTTTTTCCTCTTTGGATTACTTGCTTTTGCATTGTTTATATAAAGTTATGCAGCCATTTGATTCACTACACATCTCTTCATCATCTTTGTGGACCTAAAACGTTACACCAGACCACAAAAAGGATAATGGATTATACAGCAAAGTTCATCGCCCACACTCATGAAGGGCTCCTTATATTGGAATATACAGCATGCTTTTGCTAGCACACAGAGGACCGACGGCATATTACGCAGGTGGTCATAATGTTTTGGCTCATCAGTGTATATATTTCACATTGTTATATTTAGTTCAACATTAGAAATTGAACAAATATATAAACTAGTTCTGTCAAGACAACTCTCTTTTTAGATTAGATTAGATTCAACTTTATTGTCACTGCACATGTAAGGTACAAGGCAACAAAATGCAGTTAGCATCAAACCAGAAGTGCAATAGGCAGTAAGTGCAGAATATACAAAATCTACAATAAGTACAACAACTATACAGATAAGTGTTATGGGCATAATTTACAGATTATAAATACTATCAACATGATATACAGATAGGTGTACTGTGAACATACTATACAGATGGATTATGTAAAGTGTATGTACACTATAGACAGAACTATGAACATATGAACAATTTGCACTGTTGCAATGGACAATAAAGTGCATGAAAAAAATATTTCAGTGTGAAAATGGATTCCATTGTTTCTGAATGAACAAGTAATGACAAGTGAATGAATAAATAAATAAGTCAGTTGTGGTAATGAAAAGGGGGAGGAGTTTGTGTGTAAGGTGTGGGGGGTGTCAGAGGGCAGAGTTCAGCAAGGAGACAGCTGTAGGGAAAAAGCTGTTCCTGAGTCTTGAGTCTCGTTGGGCAGTTTTCACCACCCTCTGCAGTGCTTTACGGTCAGCCACTGAGCAGTTCCCATACCAGAATGTGATGCAACTGGTCAGGATGCTCTCGATCGCACACCGGTAGAACTTCACCAGGATGGCTGAAGACAGCTGGTTCTTCTTCAGTGTCCTGGTGAGCCTTCTTGACCAGGCTGGAGGTGTTTGTGGTCCAGGACAGTTCCTCCGAGATGGTGGTTCCCAGGAACTTGAAGCTGGTGACACGTTCAACAACCATCCCGTTAATGTGGATGGGGTCATGCGTGCTTCCTGGAAAAAAACTGGAGAGACGCTGAGCCTCGCGATGTGTACGCGCCGCCATCTTGGGGTATTTATTGCAGTGACTCTTGAGTGTTTGGCACGGTTATGGATATGACGATGTTGATATATTTGGTCTTGGCGCAATAGATCTGCTTCGCAGGTGCTGCTACGGAGCAAGTACGGGACTTGCAAATGCCAATACATACACGACACGCTGCTGTGAGCAAGCAATATTGCTGTACAATATAGCATACATGAATTACCCATAGCAGTCCAATACAGGTGGAGCTGGGGAAGGTGGGGGGTTTCTGCACTACTAAACAAATGCTACTCGTGTATTTGAAGATGGAGCACGCTAGCTCATTAGCTACTGATACAGCAGGAACCAAGCATCTGTCTTCTGTAGATAATGATGCGATTACGAGCAGGATGAGTTGAAGGACCTAGAGTTAGATCTAGAGTTTCATGACAGAACTTTGTATCTGTGAAACTTTGAGCAGTGGTGAATCAAGTCTCATAGAGCGTCAGTGTTTTCTGGTGCGATGCGAGGCGTTGTGTGCGGAGACATCTCTCAGACGCCCGCTCCAGTTTCACAGGATTCCACCCACTCTCTTTTCCTCTCTCACTGAAAATGAATTAAGTGGGTAACTTTTCCCAAGCAGCTCCCTGTGCCACCCCCTCTCACTTTCGCTGTTATCTGTCTGCACCATAGAAATAGGATAAGTGGTCTGTCCATAAAAAAATCTCTTTACCTACTAAAAGCCAAATATGAGGGAGGAATGATGATTAAGTACAGTACAGTACAGGTCAAGATAAGCAAATCACAAAATGCAACGTGCTCCTCTAATATAGATTCCCAGTTGCTATTTTACTTAATATAAAGATATATAGATATAAAAATAAAATGTTATTCATCTTCTTAAGTTCACCAGCTACTCATAAAAGCAGGAATAATAAGAGAGGTGAAAAAATACAAAAGACAATGAGAACACAGTCCAAATTTTATGAACAATCTCATACTGTAATCACTTCATACAGATGGAGAACTATATGGTGTGTTTGTTTTCTCCTCTCACAAATTAACATTAATCAACTGGATACACACAGAAGATTAACACAGAATAATATCGCTGTTCAAAATGGCAGAAAAACAATAATTTATATTCAGTTGATTCTGTATTGCAACAATTCTTCTGCTAGCTTATAAAGATTATAATTGCATAACTCAGTATTAGCAGACTCGTGATGTGCTATTGCACAGGCAGAGTCTGATACCGTTTTACACTCACAGTTTAAAATACTTAAATGACCTTTTGACCATTGAAGCAGCCTTCCTTATTTTGCCTAAAAGCTGCTTAAGGAGTATGAAAGAAGGCAATGGAGAGAAGACTATCTGTGCTAATGTAGTATATATACAGTACAATGGGGAAATCTGAGAGCACTAGAGAAAATGCTTTGATTTTGCATTTTTCTAATTTAAATTTGTTTTTCTTTACAATTTAAAATATTATTAACATAACAACTGGTGCAAAATTAATGATTTACATGCATTTCAGAATTACTTCCGTGTCATTTTATGCAAAAATGTACTAGATATCTTGAGTTTCAATAGAACTAAGAATATCTGACCATATAACTGACTACACACAGTGAGGGATCTTAAACATATAACATTCTTTATTTAGCATTTTTCAAAATACTAAAACTTTTATTTTTTATCCTATATTTTCAGTGTGGATCCCACTGTCTATTCAGCCAGTCAATAAACTATGGATGTCCTCTTGGTTCATATGTTGTAAAAAAACATTGATGGTAAATATTGATAAGGTTTGGATCGGTGTGACTGACAGCACTGAAGAAGGAACATGGACATGGTGATCTCTGGGTGAGAAAACGCTACACATGACTGATTATTATAACTTAGTTTTTATTATAACTTACTCACACTTTCAGTGTCATATTAGAAACCTGCACTGGGACTCTAATGCAGTTTTTTTTTTCTTTTGCAATTTTAATGCAGTAATCACAAACACAAACTGAGTAAAACTACAGTTAACAACTTTGTTTTTTTTCAAATTAAAATGATTAAATTACACTGAAATAAATATGGTGCAAATTATTTTTACTATATTATAAAATGTATAAAGTATTTTAGTATATTGTCTGAAGACTATATACAATAGTATGTTAAAAAAGATTTTAAAAAGTTTTTTTTAACACATCTGCATTTATTTACACTTGTGTTTGACAATAAATACATGTATAAATGTCTGCATCTGTTGTTGTCCCTCATACGGAGGAAGTAGGTGTGATCC
Organism: Opsariichthys bidens; assembly: GCA_037194245.1. Lineage (NCBI taxonomy): Eukaryota > Metazoa > Chordata > Actinopteri > Cypriniformes > Xenocyprididae > Opsariichthys > Opsariichthys bidens. The sequence continues at coordinate 15,975,424 of CM074296.1, forward strand.
CAGTCATGTACACAGTAAATAATACTGTAAAATGTAATTAAAGGACAAACTCTGTACTTGCAGTTCATTTAAAAGTTTCATATTCAGTATTAATCAGGAGCAAGATATACACCTAAAGATTCAGTAGTTATGTTTCAACTTATATATCTATAGACAGCAATATGTAAAAAAGAAATAGATATATTAGAACGCCCTGTCAGCTTTAAATTACAAGGTATCTCAGTACAGAACTGATTTTTTCCATGCATTTTTTCTTGCACAAAGTAATAAGTCACAAGTTAAGCCCATCAGCCCATCAGTGATTTTACCAGAAACATTTCTGTATATTGAATCTAGATAAATACTCTATCACTAGAGCGTTCTTTAAATGCAATACGCAGAGTCCACTGAATACTAATGTGGGTTCTAAAATTATTAAATGTTGCCCTTGTCATGTTTTTCCAAACAATTTTCCACACTTTAATGACTACAGTATGCTGCATGTCACAGAAACCCCATATCTTAGCTTAGTGCCAACAACAAGAGCATGCTATAAATATAATTAAGGAAGCAGAATAGGGCACAAATTGAACTGCAAGGACCAGTGGAACAAACTGAGATAAAGACTTCAAAAATTTTCCAGGTCATTAAACGAGTTCCTAACCTTCAAAATTAATGAGACTAGCAGAATGAAACGAAGCCGTGTTCAAGCCTCAGATAGGTAATTATATATTAATATCTATATCACCGCTCCTCCTCAAATGTAAACATGTAATTGCAGATTAGTAATATCTCTGACTTGCTTGCTTTCAGCTTAGACTTTTCCAATGTCATTACACAATTCTTTCCGACCTGAGTAATTACAACAGAAGGTGCTGAACTCTGCTGTAAACTAAACTTGCACTAAAAATGCTCCAGACTCTAGATGATTATATATATAATCATATACAGTGGGTACGGAAAATATTCAGACCCCCTTAAATTTTTCACTCTTTGTTATATTGCAGATGTGAAATTTCAGTTTTTCTTTTTTAATAAATCTGCAAAAATGTCAAGAATTCTGTGTTTTTCTGTGAATATGGAGTGCTGTGTGTACATTAATGAGGGGAAAAATGAACTTAAAATGATTTTAGCAAATGGCTCCAATATAACAAAGAGTGAGAAATTTAAGGGGGTCTGAATACTTTCCGGACACATTGTATATAGTCTGGAGCATTTTTATTGCAAGCACATAATGCTTAAGGGGAAAAAAAAACCTTTCACTGACACTCTCTGTAGGTTACATTGATACACCAGGAGTAGGGACAATGAGTAAGTCATTTAGGAATGAAATAATAGACCCTTTTCACAGTCATCACAGCTGGGTAAACTTCTATAGTGGTGAATGGAAGATGACAGCAAATATAATTTTTGCATTCTCATTTGTTCCAAAAGGAAGAATCCATGATAGAATTCCCACAACTTTACAAAAGACAGAAAAAATATTCTCAATAGAGATTGATTACATTGGTCAGAAGAGAGAAAGATTTCTAGTTTGCCATCATTCCATTAGCCGTTGTATTCATTAATTCATTTTTTTTTTTTTTTTGCCATTTACAGCACTATAACAGTAAGTATATTATTATAAATATGAATTCAATTTTGTAGAATTAACATGAAATAAAAATATTAAATCTTTACTAGATTTACAATGTTGATAACTGTGGAAACACATCATTACAGTCAGTCAAAGGGTCCATTGTCTTTATGAGTGTCATTGAATCATTCACACAAACAAAACATTCAAAAACACTATTTCATTCAGGAACACAACCACTGTATTACACTCAGTCAGACTCACGAAGGTGAATTTGCATTACTCATGCATAAATTCTGTAAATTAGGATTTAGTACAGAGACTGTTTTTGTTTCTTCCGTAATCACAGTCTAAAATATGGCTCCTCCTACCCGTCATTTATTTGTGACTCTCTCAGTGGCCTGTCATGGTAAAGGCAGATACTGCTGCCCAGTTCATTCAGGGTTCTGATGAGTAAATAGGCAATTACTCCTTATCTTGCACTCTCAGGGGCTGAGATGGAATTGCACTCAACATTGTTCCTCACCACAACTACATTGTGGCTTTGCTTTGACTCATTGCCACAGAAAAAAAAAAAATTAAAGTCCAGATAACATCTCTTTGACCTAATTCATCCACATTCTGGAAATGGGCATTTTGGGATTTCAACATCTCTGAGGTTTACAAAGCATAAAATCACCTCTGGCATGGATCCATACAAGATTGCATTACTCCAAAAGACAGGACAATGAACCAGAAGTGTTGAAACAGACAAGCTTTTCTTTGCCCACAATGGCCATTAAGATATGGTAGGATCAGTGGATTGCTTAGCAGCTGACGCTGAGCTTGTGATTTCCTTCCTGTCCTTACCCAAGCACTCAGCTCAGATGCCAGAATAATCAGTCTTCATTTCTTTCGAGACCTTGAGCTGAAGTGACACACACAAGACCCTCACAATACAGTCTGACAGACTGGGGTGAGTGTGCAGGGTACACAGTGGCAGTCGCAGATAAATCAAACCCCGAGCACTAAAACCAACCGTAGTTCACGATCAACTTTCCTCTCTCTGAACATAAGCAATATGCCGACAGTCCTCAGTATTTCTGCAGGGACTTTCAGGTGACAGAACAACTGAAACCTGATATTTGACAGCTTTTAGTAGTATTAGCTATTAGTCAAGTCAAGTCAAGTCACCTTTATTTATATAGCGCTTTTTACAATGCAAATTGTGGCAAAGCAGCTTTACATTAATAATTGGCAAATAATTTTGGCTGCACAGCAGCTCCCAAAGAAAATGGTGTCATTGTCCGGCGTATTCTATATATTATTGATTCATTCCGTTGCAAAAATCAATAGTTATTAGTCTAGTTAATTTATGTATATCAGCACTGCAGAAAATAGTGACGTAATCGTCCGGCTCAGCTCAGTTCGCATACAACGGCGCCAATGCAGGCATATCAAAAACACTGATGAATATCAAGCAAGTGTCCCCAACTTAAGCAAGCCAAAGGAACCAAAACTCCAACAAATGGAGAAAAAAAACCTATAAAGTATAATACAGTAACTGTGTTCTACAGACAACATGTGCGATGAAATCAACGCAAGTTAAAAAGATGGAAAATAGGCACACAAATACATTGTACACAATGTGATTCACTCTCAACCTTTAACAAAATTATATGAAAAATATGAACTGGGATGTTTTTACATTCATCTACAAAAGTAATTAGCAGCAGATTGACAAAGGCTATGTGGATTAGACTAGATATTCAGAAAATTCTTTTTATATGCGAAATTGCCACAGTATCAGTGTGGCGTTAAAATATGCAGAGCACAGGAGACTCAAGGAAATCTTTAATAAACTAAACAATCAGTCAGGAAAGCTACAGGAGAAATAACAAGCCTTGCTACACTTAAAGAACTGAATAAACTGAAGGCTTATATGTACAAGGGAGGAAAATCAACAGACCAGGTGTTTAACTCACTATAGAAACTTTTGTAAAGTTTAATTAGTGAACAACTGACAGTATTTACATGTTTATAAACTTTTGTCCATCAACCAATCAGGATTACTGCACCATTACAGCGGTCTTAAGTTTTAAATGACCTTCTGGGGTCCCTAGATGAAAAACACCACGGTGCATGTCTTTTTATTGGTTTAACTAAAGCTTTTGATTTTGTTGAATAGGATTAGAAGACTTGGTTTATCAGACAAAATGTAATTTTGTGATTTAATGCTTATTTAAAGTAAAGAACGTAATGTGTGCAGTTGTAAAGTATCAAATCAGAGTCAATGGAGGTGGTTAAGGGAGTCCCCCAAGGATCTGTACTGGGGCCACTACCATTTACTAAATATATAAACTATGTTGACGTTAATACTGAAAATGCACGGTTCCACGGTTAGTGTCGGAGTATAAATACTTGGCCATCATAATTGATGACATTCTAAATTTTAATTCCACCATTAATTACTAGAAACAAAAATTAAACAAGAAATAAGTCTTGCTTTTAATTTAGTGCGAGGAAGAAGCTTGTGCCTTCGACTTTCTTTTTCATGACTACAGGGATGTAGTGTATCAGCATGCTCCTTATCTTCTTGCCTCCCTGGATGCCCTTGTATCACGGTGCCTTAAGATTTATTACAGATTGTAAATTGTCTACACATCATTGTGCATTGTATAATAGAGTTGCCAGGGCTTTCTTGCTGTTCAAAGGAAAATGCATTGGTACTTATTGATTAACAATAATTTTGTTTTGTTTTTTTACCATGTAATCTGTTGTTTGATTCAACAAAAAGAAGTAGGTAACTATTCATTGCATTCACAGTCTTATTACAATCTCCATGTACCTCCAGCTAGAACTAATCTAGGTAAAACTGCTTTTGAATATGCTGCACCTTCAGACTGGAACTCTCTTCAAATGAAATTGAGGCTAAACCATTTGGTGTCTTTCATCCATTTTAAAACATTTATAATCATATTTTATTGTGTGTTGTATTGTTGTTTGTTAAATGTGTATTTGTATAACTGGGTCGCCTACCTTGGCCAGGAAACTCCTGCAAAAGTGATTTTTAATCTCAGTGAGTGGTTCTCTCCTGTTTAAATAAAGGCAAAAATTAAAATAAAATAAAATAAAAATAAAATAAAACAAGGAACACAGGTGGGCAAACGGGCAAACAGGGAAGCCAAAACACAATGACAATGAAACAGAAATGAAAGCTCTAGCGCAAGTTCTGCCAGGAAGACTCAAATGTTACGTCACTGAGTTTAGATCTAACCAATCATTATCCAACACTTGTAGTATATAAGATCGGTACTAACACACGTCTGAGTCGCAGATGCTGACGTCAACCTTTACCTCCATCCTCCCCACCACCACTAGGATGGTCCCTGTCCATACCTCCGGGGGGTCGGCTACACCCCTGCCTTGATCTTCAGGCAGGAAATGCAGAGTCCGCAACCCTCAGGATCTAAGCTACGGACGGAGCCTACGCCAAAGAACTTTCTTACTATATTTGCTTGCTGATTGTTAATAAATATCATCGTTACGTTATCTTACCTCCCGAGTCTTTCTGGTCGAACTATATAGAACATAACCAGTAAAGTAACAGACTGTTGGGAGAATGTATTGTAAGACTGCCTATTGATTGTAGACCTGTACATCTCGCTCACATTTTTATTTATTTATTTATTTTGTTGTTGTTGCCTCCAGGGACCTAACATGCAAAACGAGATCTTAAGATGAATTTTCTGCCATGCCTTATCTGATGAATTTCCATTCGGTGATGTGTTTTGCCATTCCACCTTCAAATATAAAAGTAAAGTCATAAATTATGTGTCAGAGTTACATACAAGCAGGTGTCAGATCCAACTTTAATTCCCTTACTTCATCTGTCAAAGAAACATTTCACTTAAAGATGTACCACAGCTGTAACACACAGCCCTCTTGACAAACTTAACACATATGAGGCTCCTGCAGGATGTCTGGAGCTTCTCAGGACCTTGACTGCACCGTTTTAAGGGCACCGCTGCCGTGGGAAACCTGGGGGCAAGCAACCCCCAGGGCAGAAGAGCAAGTCCCTCCTCGCAGCCATCGGATGATGGATGGCAGAGTCATTACAGTTCAATTAGGCTTCATTTGAGTCTTCCACCAGCACAACCACAGCTATCATTACACAGTCAATTGCACAGATGATGGCAGTAATATGAAATAAGTGCCAATGAAGGAGACAAGCCCAGTCTGTGCTGGTCCCCTGGAAGCGCCTCTGAGGGATGTGCCTCTGCCAAAACCTATTCCTTTTTATTCTCTTCTTTTATCCATCCGTGTTTGCCAGCGTTCGCAAAACAGCACGTTGTGTAATGTGTGTCTATGTTTAACGCTCTGTGCCACATGCATATAAAGAAATGAAGACCAAAGACATTTGATACCTTTCAGTGTGAATGCGAAATGTGAAAGAGCCACACATCCTTTACATGGAATGGATCTTAAAAATGGGCTCTGCAAAATAAGGGCCATTTTATTGGGAATTATTTCACATATATTGTGGCCTCTTGCAAAACAAATTTAAAATAGAAGTTAAAATGAAATATATGCATTATACACACTACCATTCGAAAGGTTGGGGTCAGAAAGATTTTTGTAATGTTTTTGAAAGAAGTCTCACATCACAGCTGCATTTATTTGATCAAATTAATTAATTACATTGTAATTTTTATTTGACACATTCATTTATAACTGTTTCCCGTTTTAATATAAAAGTAATTTATTCCAGTGAAGACAAAGCTGAATTTTCAGCAACTATTAAACCAGTCTTTAGTGTCACATGGACCTTCAGAAATTATTTTAATATACTAATTATTCATATTATCAATGTTGAAAACATTTGTGATTTTTTTTATACAAAGTTCAAACAACATGAACTTGAATTTACATAGAGAGAGAGAGAGAGAGAGAGAAGAGAGAGAAAGGGTGCATTAATTATCATATTATAATGTTATTTGTATGTACATAATGTAATATAAAAACTGTTCACTTAAGTCCATAAAAGAAGTTCTGTTTCCAGCAGTAATTTTACATTTTGTTAAATAAATATAGGCTGCCCCTGAACCCATTTAACTCACATTACCTTTATCCTGTGGGACATGATGTATATATGCCGCCAAGTCAGCTGACAACAATATGCATATTGTCTATATTGCCATATATATATATATATATATATATATATATATATATATATATATATATATATATATATGCAGCTCACTGTATTGTAATCGTAATCAGACATGACATGATATGCTATGCAGCTATAATCTCAAAATAAAATAATCCTGACCAATATGTTTGCTTTATGATAATGTTCCAGGCAATATGCATGTTGTTGTCAGCTGACTTAGCAAAAGGCCTTTCATCAATATTGAAACAAAGGAGGTGCCAACAAAGATTAAAACCTCTGCAAGGTATAAATATAGCTTTGTTTAATAATTCAGCAAATGAATAATTAAATTGAACCAAATATATGATGAAAACCAAGGGTGCATGTTAAAAAAAACAACAAATCGAGCAAACAAAAAGATACTATTCTGAGGGTTATGAATTATTGTCGTTTGTTCAGTAATTATTTAAATGTTTACACTACAGTCGTAAAGGAGAAGACCTGCACACTATATGACAATATAACACTATATGTTTTATCTAGTATCCCAGAACTGCAAGAAATGCAATGATGTGTCCAAAAATTTGGAAACAAATATTGGTTTTTCTAACATCAATAATAACCGACTCACCAGTGAATGAATTGGTTACCATGGCAATTGGCATCTTTGTTGAGTTAATCCATGCCCTCTGCTGCAAAGCTTTGGTTTGTGTATTCAAAGCATTTACTATAAATAGTCATTAACACATTCAGAAGGGTTATATTTTGGGAAAATTCTGACGTATTTTGTCATTTGAGGAGAAACATCACCTTTTTGGATGTTTTTCAAATGCGTGGTTGATGCGTAATGCTTTTCTTATTTTTCAGTCAGAGAACCAGACGAATATTCTGCTGAATTTGAGTACAGCTGTACGGTAATGACCCGACACTCATAGGGCTTGGTGGTGCATGTAGCATACTGCCATACATGAAGCCAAAGTAGGCTGATAAGCAGGAAATATGGCCCTTAGATCACCATCTCATCCGGGTGCTTGGTTAACCACAAATCTCTCTATAAGACTCAAGTGCTTTGTCTTTATCCATGCTACTCCACTTCGCAGTCCTGATAACGGTTCCCACAGGGTGATCTCAAGGACGTCGGCTTTACTGTAAAAGTCGAAATTCACAAGAAGCTCAACTTCATATAAAAGTTATGAGAATTGTTATACTGTCAACATTAAATTGAAATCAAAAAAGTCAAAAAACATTTCATGCAGAGCCACCACTCACAGAAAAAGTGATACTTCAGTGATGCTTCATGTAGAGATAACGGTTTGTTGTTGAAATAAGCAACTCATTACAGCCTCAGTGGCAATCGTAAAGGTTTGTTTATTGAATTCCTAGTGTCCAGGTGTACATAGATACAGCATGCCGAGTAAGCACTGTTGTCACTCTGCCCAGCATTTGCTGATCGTATCAGGGGAGCGTTGATAGTCTTGATGTTTACTAGACTATAAACATGTGATGAGAGCTGCACTTGTACTGCATTCTGGGCTTTTCTTTTTTTATGTCAAAAGTCATGAAATGTTTGACAGGTTGCTTCAAAGCTTATGCCCAAAGCTTGCTAACAGCAAGCCTGAGGCCACATTGGCACAAAAAAAAGATTCCCTTCATTAAAGAAGTACACATGGATTCCAAAGTGTTTCTAAAACTTTTGATAAATTTTTGGCAAGTAATTGCTAAACAAGTTCATAAAGGCTACATTATATTCTCACTAATCAGTCAAATAAAATACGTAAAATAATAAAGACATACAAAAGTTCAACATCTAAATAGACCTGCTGAGTGTAGAGTATTAGGAAAAAGCTATGGGGTAAGCTGAATCATTCGGGAATTTGTTTATTGGAATACAAATTTCAACTAAAAACATAAAAATAAAAACATGAACAAATTTACTAATGCATTCCAAGGTTATACACCTTTTCAGAAATGTATAACAATATCTATAATATATTTCCTCAATTCGCAAGAAGATACTGACACAACTACCCCAAAGCGCCAAGCGCTAAGAAACAATAATCTTGATTTTGCATAAATAGCCTTTGTTGTGGAATTATGCCGTCGGCTTCTGACGATTATAAGATTTGAGAGTGTTTCAGGCCAAATTCCAGCTGATTTAACAGCTGTAAACTAAACAATTTACACTTGCACCAATCAGTTCTTGAGCATTAACCCTAACACTTTTTTTTTTAAACAACACCCTAAGCATGTTTTTTTTTTCTTCCTATAACTCTTCCATCACATAACAAGAGAAAAATTACAATGAGTAGGCAGTATTTGCAAGGCCACAGCATCCCATTTGGTTTCCACAACAGGGAAACACAAGAACACACAACTAATGCCAAACATTAAATTAATTACAGTTAATATGAGGAAAAAAAAAAAAAACTGAACAAAATTCCCCTGGGTCACCCAAGTAAACAGAACCGACTCTAAGTAACACAGCCTTTGAACATGTTTCAATTAAACAATAGTATGAGAACAATATCATTAATGTTTAAAAAAACAATGATTGATTTGGGGTTGTGTGCTGTATTTTGTGAGCAGAAACAAGGAAGTTCTGATGGGCTACTTATAAGGGCGTACGAGTGAATGATCGACTCGTTCATAGCAGGAGTCTCTGATATCAAACTGTGGGATTACTGAAGAGTTGATTGGTCCCTTAGAGATTTTCCATTGAGATGAAGAAGTGCTAAGAAACTGCTTGTGCCCGATTCCTTCTCTGTAAACCTACTAATATTGCTAAAGGATGGGGAATAGCCTCAAGCAAGATGATGAGGCTGTGGGAGTGTGAGGGGGTGGTACAAGCAAGCTTTCCGGCTTATTCATCCTTTCTATTCCCACCTTCCTCAGTTTTCGCTTCGTTCTCGCGCTAATCTGTGGGTGAGAATTACATCCTGAATTTGCCTAATAACATGTGTGTGTCATTTTCCGAGGTATTCTAAAACAACACAGGAGCACAGACATTCACAGGTCATTGTTGGAATTGTGCAACCAAATTTCTGTACTACAAGGAAAAATAATACAGAAGATTACAACATAAAAAAAACAAACAAATATAACAAATAGAAATAGACGGGGCTAACCTGAAATGAACAGATAGACTGTTCCGTAAAGGTGGGACTACCTTGTTTTTTGAGTCTAGATCTAGACACAGAGAGTAAACCATGATTGCAAATTCTCAGAGTCCAATAGGGAGTATACGGATGCAAATCGGTCAGATACTGAGGGGCCAAATTATGGAGGACTTTGTAAACAAACAAAAATTTTAAATCGATTCTGTACGTAACAGGAAGCCAGTGTATGATGATTAAAACAGTTGTTATGGGTTGTTAAATTGTTAAGGGCTCATACTTGTAAGTTTCCACATGAATTGGCTTTCAGGAATGGTAACAGAAACTGAATTTTTGCTGGAAATGTGTTTATTCTGCACAATAACCTGCACCGACAAGCCATACACAAGATGACAAGAACATTTATTATTAAAATTGAGAAAGTCTATTTTGATGTCGTGTTGTTTTTAAGGGGATAAATGTGTACTATAAATGTTTGGATATTAAAACATTTTAATATTGTGTATTGTTTCTCCACTAAAGAAAATTAACAGCTTCTCAGAGCAACACACTGTCTCTCACTCCTGAAAGAATCAGCTGTTTAAAACAAATCCAATTTTTTTTTTTAACAAATGAATCAGTGTTTTTTTAACCCTTTAAACCCTAAGGGTATTTTCAGAGTTCTTTTATCTGAGTGACACACAAAAAAGTAAAGACTCGTAACTACAAAGCCATAGCCAGGAGAGAAAAAAGGGGGGTCGTTTTGAAAGGGAAACTTTTTTACATTTTTTGAAAAAAATTACATTTGGACATTCTCATGCTGAGAAACCGCAAATAAACAAAATATAAAAAAAAAAAAATGGAAAAAATGAAAAAAAAATCATATATTTCTAATTTAAAAAGGAATTTAAAATGAACAAAATATGGTAGCGAGTTCATTCTTTATTTGTGATGTTCCTCTATATGTGAGCTGTATCTGGATCAAATTTTGTGGTAATCGGATAAAGTTTTCAAAAATTACAGCATTTGGAACAAATTTTTTATCTTATTTTTGACATGCACAGAAATAATTACTCATAACTCCAAATCTATAGCAAGGAGAGTCAAATGGTTGGTATCATTTGAAAGATAATTTTTTACTTTTTTTGAATAATAAATTCGGACAATCTCTTGCTGAGAAACTGCTGAAAAAATACAAAAAAATAAAAGTTTGCTCATTTCATATTTCAAATATTTCATATTTGACATGCAATAACTCAGAAATGAAATGAGGAAGGAGAAAAATTATCTAATATATGGTGTTTCCTTGAAGTATTCAAAAGTTACAGCATTTGGAATCAAGGTGACCTTTTTTGTTAAGCCCTCGTCGCCTCCTAGTGGGTATTTTTTTAAATTGCACTTTCACGTGGAGTAACTCATGATCAAAGCATGGGATTTTGTTAATCTTGGACTCTTTTCAATCAGGAGCATCCACTGTAAGTAATGATGTGCCATTTTCCACAATCTATCCATGTTTCATGAAGTTATATGCTAAAATACCACTTGATAGCTACATTTTAGTTTTAGCTAGCAGCTGTGAGCCTGTGGGATTTTATGTGTCATAATTGTGTGATCAATATCTCGTTATCGCTTCATTGGATTATGATGATGTTGGAATCATTTTAATCATGGGGATCTGCGGTAAGTAATGTTCCACAATCGCCGCATGTTTCATGACGTTAGGAGCCAAAACGTGACATAAATGCTGCATCAGTTTATTTTTTACATTTGGGTCTTGCACATATAAAAAATTCACTCAAGTTTAGTCAAAGCCCAAAACAATTAGGCTCATTGTATTCTACTCAATGAGACCTTTTAAATGACATATAACACATTATTATCTGAGCTATATGATGCTTTTGACACATTGGCGTACATAATAATAAAAAAAACTCAAATTATGAAAATATATATATTTTTTACTTTTCAGTAAATAATTCTGCAGTACTTAGGATTTATTCAAAGTTTATTATTATTATTATTCAACATTCATTGTAAAATTCAGACTCTAAGCTTTCAAATGACACCTATTTTGTGATGAAGAAGGCTGGAGTTTTGAAAAATATGACTATTAATATTTTTGTAGGTAGGATGCGCCCGTTGGCGGTACACTTCGTTTTAGAGTGATAACTCAGCACTCGTTAAGATTTGAAAGCAATGGCTGGATTCATTAAAAAGCTGAGTTTCTATTTTTGTGGTTGCTTAGAACAATTTGGGTTTAAAGGGTTCATAAGTTATTCAATGACTTACTCATAGACAGTCATCTGTTTCACAACTGAATTAATCGAATGAAGAAATAATTCAATGATTCAATCCTAAAGACATGCGTGTGAAATCTAATACTTCTCTACTCTATAGTATGCAAAAAACTGCATAATAAAAGAGTAGTTTGCCCGAATATGTAGTATTCAAAAAACAGTAGGCAAAAAGTCCGCGGATGACCAACAACTCCACCATTCTGAAGTGTGCATTCGATGGACATTTTACTATCCCATGAGGCCACGGGAGGGGATTTGTGGTAGGTCACATGACACTAAAAACATGGTGGATGTAGTATGTCTGAATTTCATCCATACTACCCATATTCACACTATATACTACATAGTATGTGCAAATTCCCTGTTTTCTTAAAACAGCAGGTATGACCTACTACTTCCGGCAAGATTCTGAGGTGTGCATCCAGTGGACACTTTGATATCCCAAGAGGGCATAACATGAAAAATAAAGTATATCCGAATTACATTCATACTACACACATTTATACTACTGTACTGTATATACAGTATTTTGTTCCTGAATTAATCAGTTTTTTAACAAATTAGTTGAATGAATGTTTCAATGATTTACTCAAAGACAGTCACTTGTTTCATTGCTGAAGCTGAATGAATCACTTTTTTACGGACACTTTTCACCACCCACTGGCATAATGATGTAACTTTCAGAAAGGGTTGCTGAAAGTTCCCACCACTAATGCAGACAGTCTGGAACAAACACAGTCAAGCGGAATGATACAACAGTTCTAAGTCCCAGAGGACCAGAACTAAGATTTGTATAAAATAACAATTTATTCTATTTAAAAATAATCATCCAACTGTTATACAACTTTAAGGCAGAAATTACACACTTCCCCTTTAAGGGATCCAACATCATGGGAAAGTACAACATCCCTTACATTCCAGGTACTCGCTTTGTCTAATGTAAATCCTACAGAGTTCATGTAAACATGATGGTTACTGTAGTTCTAGACTAAATGTAAGAATGTGTGCCGAATCAGTATTCCTCAAAATTAATAAAAACAGTGAAATGCAAACGCTGAAACTTGCAGTGATTAAATAAGTTAAATTACGCAAATATACGTTACCCCAGTTTCACAGACAAAGCTTAAACTAGTCCTAGACTAAAATGCATGTTTGAGCTGTTTTCACTGGAAGCAACTTGCTCTGACATGAAAATGATCCTAAGCTTTACTCACTCTTAAGCCATCCTAGGGTGTATATGACTTTCTTCTTTCTGATTAACACAATCTGAGATATATTATGAATACAGATGATGGTCCGATATTTTACTTCATATTTTACTTGATAAATATGGATCTTTTCTTACACAAATGCATCGGAGCTGTGTGGAGTATGTTTATGATGGATGGATGTGAATGGATACGGTTTCTTCAGCTTCATACTCATTGGTATCGCTCACTGCATTTAGAAATCTCTGATGTGTCAGGATATTTATTAATATATATCCAATTGTGTTCATCAGAAAGAAGAAAGTCATATACACCTAGGATGGCTTGAGGGTGAGTAAAGCTTTGGGGTAATTTTCATTTGAAAGTGAACTAATCCTTTAAAATATGTCAGTGCCACTGTTTTGTCTCAAGATGCACACCAGTAATGTTTTTTTGGTGCATTTATAAAAGCTACTTAAAGGCCTAATCCTGGCTTAGTCTAAGCCCAGTCTGTGAAACCAGGCCATTATGTATGTAATCTCACTTTATTGTCTTTGCAGCTGACCTATACTATTAAGCAAAATGATCTAGATAAATAGCTGGGGGGTTTTTTTCCCTTTTTTGGATTGCTGAAGTAAAAGTGGTTTGGAATTTTCTTCCCCTGCATCCTATTCGTCTGAAATCTAGAATGGAAGAACAGCTGAAAGATTTGTTTGAGCTGCGCCCTCTACTTTAAAGGAGTGAATTTGCATTTCCTTCAACTTGAAGCTTATTCATTTGACATTTGGTGTGAAAAGGCCTTTAACATTTGTGAAAAACAGGACTTTTTTTGGTTATAAAAACAAACAAGCAAGCCTAGCCCAGATGAGAAAAAGTAACGCAAGAGTAATGTAACATTACTTTATTCCATTAATAATAACATTACTTTTACTTAAAGTGAGTAATGCAATATTTCTAAAAGTAACTTTACCCAACACAGATTATCATCAGTATGTCTGGGATAGATCGATGGTAGGTCTAAATCTGGCTCTGTCAGGAGACTTTAATTTTGAAGCTTTTGAACATTTGAGAAGAGTTTTCCAGAAAATTCCCTCCCCAGTGCCTCACTTGCAGTTGCACTCTGAAGTCTAATGAAACCAAACACTTAGCCGCGAACCTACCAGCTGCAAAGCACGACCTAAATCCACTCTACCGGTCTCAGCGTGGGATTGCCTGGCAAATTATCATGCTGCCCGTTAGTTATCCACTGATGGCTGTCAGAAAAGTGATGGATGCGTTTTATTTACATTTGAGGGATGAAGAAAAATAGCATCAGGGTTTTATTTCGGGGCTATGATTGAATGCTCCAGCAACCGTAACCTTGTCATTTGCCTATGGTATGAACGTCTATGTTCCGTTCTTTTGATAAATTTGTAAGGGCCTGAACATTGCGTCAGGAACATGATGACTCGTTTGATGTAAATACAACTCAATCGGTGTAAAATCCGGAGTGCATTCATTATGTGACACTTTAATCAGGTTTTGAATAGAGGTCAGAATTTGCATTCACACAGGCACGACTGTTAAACTAATGGCATAAAACGTGATCATCTAAAAACATATCTGCATTATTATCTCTCTGATTTGTAAAATCCACCACACATTGGCTTGCAAAAGGGTATGCAGAGCCAGTTCATTAGGAATGATGGGAAGAACAGCTTCATTATAGAAATAAAATACATGGTGTTTGAAGGGTTGATCACATCCAGATTGTCAATGTGTATTCAGAGGAAGTTCAGTCCCTCACTGAAGCTAATTCAGAGGTTACTGATAAGCGGTTTTCAGCAACAATTTGTTTTCTACATTGAGATGGTCGGACCAACACCTCACTTCTCAATGAAACAGGCACAGTCACTTTCCAATCATTTAAACCACCTGAAAATGTGGGACATCGAGCCAAGAAAGCCACACAGGGATCACTCAAAGCCACCACTGCTTTTGAAACAAGTCGGGCAGCTTTGCAGCGATATCCAACAAAGCCAGGAAAAACAGGAGAGAGAATTTTTTTTTTGTTGTTGTTGTTGTTTTTTGTTTTTTTTTTTGGGGGGGGGGGGGGTCAGAGAGCTTAACGTGAATGCTGCTCACCAGCATGTTCTATCGATTGGTTTTTAAGTACATCCTGTAGTTTAAGCCTTGATTAACCCTTTGGGATACAAAGACTTTTGGTAGTGTAAAAAATAGCACTTTCTCAACTCATAACTCGGTGCAAGTACAGCAGAAGTAGCAGTTGATAAGAAGGCAAATCCACTGGATAACTTAGGTTGGCTTTCTGGACCAGGCTGAGGCATTCTTCAATGTCACCACAAAACAAATCGGATTGTTGTAAAAGTGGACCAAATTGAGGATCCAGAGTTGATACAGTTTCTTTTGTGATTACTTGTCTTAATCCTGCATGTTACATTGGCAGGTAGGGCTGATTGATTTGGACACATCTTCCCACAGAGTCAAGGGCAAATACTTAGTGAATTTTCTCATACTTCTACCAATGTTCACCCAAAATCATTTACTCACCTTCTTGCTGTTCAGAATACAAAAGAAGAAATGTTGTTTGCCACATTCTTTTCCACACTATTACAAAGCTTTCGGGCTTCAAAAAGGATTCTAAGTATTACAAAAGTGGTCCATATGCCTTGTGCATGTCTACAAAGTTATTTGAAGCCATATGGTAGCTTTCTGTGAGAGGAATGTACACAGAATGTAAATAAGTAAATAATGACAGAATTTTCATTGTTGGGTTTTTATCCAGCTTAAAGAACACCAAATGAGATAAAATTGTAATGCACAGGTGTGTGTTGTGCCAACTGGAGGAGCAGGAAATTGGAAGCTATAATAAGGAATAATCATGGAAAATGACATTGAGGGAAAATAGAGCAGTTACGATTACAGAACAGAAACATTGTCCAGGAAAGACAAAGACAAAAATGACTAATGTACTTTTTCCTTGGAGGACATATCGAACATATTGAATCTCAAAAAGTGCATGATTACATGGTGTTTATAATGATAAAAGCCTTCGGTTTTAAATTGCAAACAATAGGATTACTTGCAATTACAAAACCCACTGGAAATGTCTGATTCCATCTACTAAACAGCACGAAAGTATTTTGTTCTTCAACTGGAAGCTACACTATTTCATTTATCGAACCCGAAGAAGCAGAATTTCATGCTCGAGCTCTGGTTACTTTCTTATTCCCTATGTCAGCAAAAGAAAGCAAGGAGGATGTTGGTTAAGAAGGAGTGATCTGAAGATAGGGTATAACCAGATGGCAGAAGGGCATGAGTTATTCAAACAAAGACCCCTGGTCACTCTGCTCAAGGCACTGGTGCTCTCAGCAGGAGGGTCGGCTAGGTTACCTGAGGCAGTGTTTATTATTCAGTACCAGCGAGTCTGGCATGGCCTACACAATTTATCTTTCCACTCTGTCGAGAGAGGAAAACTTATATTGAGTCCCTGGTTACTTGATAAATGGCAGATGATCAGTTCAATGTCATACCCACCCCCTCTGCTTCCCACCGCTGCTCGCTGCTTCTCATCTCTCTCTCTCTCTCTCTCTCTCTCTCTCTCTCTCTCTCTCTCTCTCCAGCATACTCAGCCACATCTTCACTCATCAAAAGTTATTTTGATTGGTTGACTTAACAATTCCCTCTGGGCTGTCATGACCACATAATCAGATCTGGCAATATTTCTTCAGCTTCACAAGGGAAGACAAGAGAAGAGGATTTGTGTAGAAAATGTCAGTGTGCTTCAGTTTCTGCTTGCTTTCTCTAGTGATCTAGTACTTTTGTTCATCCAAATGTTTTTAAAATAGTAAAACCTCTTTTTTCAATATTGTACTTGCTTATACAGAAAGCTACATCAATGGACTCAATGTTTGGCTGGTTAGTCTCCCTAGGTTAGTGAAATCAGCCAAGCACCCAAAGATCTCTCTTTACCTCAAAACTAAAGCAGTTACTTGATTGGTTTCCCCCGATTCAGGTTTGTAGTTTATCCATTAAATATTCATTCAAGAGATACACATTCACAAAGAGAAAATTCACCCATGCTGAAAAATAATTTGAGTTCCATAAATGATCTGACTGAGAGCAGTACTGAATAAAGTAGTTCTTTTCTATCAACGGTAACATATTAAACATCAGTGCTCAGTGCGAGCTTAAGATAAGGAGCTAAAGCCTCAGCAAAAACATGCATTCTTAACCATTTGCTATAATGCCATGTCAGCAAAGCTGTTTTTCCCTACTGGGCCATTTTTTTTTTTACATGGGTCTTGCTGGGAATATATGTGGTTGTAAAATGGCCTCCAGCACAGGTTCTCTACGATTATGACTCTGATAAAAGGTTTTTATGAAATCAAAGCTAATATGAAAGAATTTGATTCCATTTCAGGGAGGTGGAATCACAACACATTTACCTCAAACCTAAAGTTTGAGTTTTCTGACATAGGGAAGAGTAGAGAGTGTACACCTTCAGTTTAACCATATAAAAATGTAAGTAATTTTATACTATTATAAAAATTATATTCATTCATTCATTACACACAGACTGATCTAATTCAAATGTGTGTTTCTTTTAATTTTGATGATTATAACTGACAACTAAGGAAAATACCAAATTCAGCATCTCAGAAAATTAGAATATTGTGGAAAGGTTCAATATTGAAGACATCTGGTGCCACTCTCTAATCAGCTAATCAGTCTAGTTCTATTGGCTACACTTCATGGGGAAGACTGCTGACTTGACAGTTGTCCAAAAGACGACCACTGACACCTTGCATAAGGAGGGCAAGACACAAAAGGTCATTGCAAAAGAGGTTGGCTGTTCACAGAGCTCTGTGTCCAAGCACATTGATCGAGAGGCGAAGGAAAACCCATTCATAAATGTGTGGGAGATTCACAAAGAGTGGACTGCAGCTGGAGTCAGTGCTTCAAGAACCACTACGCACAGACGTATGCAAGACATGGGTTTCAGCTGTGGCATTCCTTGTGTCAAGCCACTCTTGAACAACAGACAGCGTCAGAAGTGTCTCGCCTGGGCTAAAGACAAAAAGGACTGAACTGCTGCTGGTCCAAAGTTATGTTCTCTGATGAAAGTAAATTTTGCATTTCCTTTGGATTTGGTTTATGGACCACGGTATCTCTGTCCTTAATTGGCCAGCAAACTTGCCTGACAAAATCTATTATAAAGTTTATTATAATAAGTTTATTAAGTTTATTATAAGTTTATTATCCAAACTTGCCATAGAAAATCTATGGGGTATTGTGAAGAGGAAGATGCAATATACCAGACCCAACAATGCAGAAGAGCTGAAGGCCACTATCAGAGCAACCTGGGCTCTCATAACACCTGAGCAGTGCCACAGACTGATCGACTCCATGCCACGCCGCATTGCTGCAGTAATTCAGGCAAAAGGAGTCCCAACTAAGTATTGAGTGCTGCACATGCTCATACTTTTCATGTTCTTACTTTTCAGTTGGCCAAGATCTCTAAAAATCCTCTCTTTGTATTGGTCTTAAGTAATATTCTAATATAGTTTATTTATATATATATATATATACTGTATATATATATTTTTTTTAAATATATAATACATATACATATATACATATATATATGTATATATGTAATATTTCCATACAACAGCACTGTTGTCTATGCTCATCACCTACTCTATGGCAACACTGTTATTTTAGATTTAAGAGGTGAAAACATAAAGAGTGCAGCTGAAGTGTGTGAGAAGAAGGTAAAGTATTGCGTTTGCGTTTTTTTACCCAGATACATACATACGAGAGGGTTTGGAAAGTCTCTTTTATCTGTGACTCCAGGCAGATTATTTGGTATGTGAAACACACAGCAGACAGCAGTTCCCTCTGTTAAGCTTTCTCCTCACATCGCTCCACAATGCCAGTTTGAGCAAGACCGAGTTGGCTTCATACACAAAAAATATACGGAAGGCAAAAATAAACCCAGAAAACCCCTGTAGCTCAACTAATAACGTGCACATATACACTTAAAACACAAATGTCTATATCTATGCAAACATATTTTCAAAAATACATATGTTTACAGCACATCGTGGAGAATGATTTTCTTCCTTGTTGCTGAGTGATAGAGAAAAAGGAAAGTTCTTAGGTCAGAAGAAAGAACAGATATGAGGTGGTATACAGGAAGTGAAGAAGTGAGATTTCACTGTTAAAATCAGTCAAATATTGTTGTGGTAAAGCTTGGAACAATGATGATTTAATAACTATGACAGCTATATCTGATACTGGAATTTTGCTTGTACATGGCACGATTACTCAAGCTTCATCAAGTTGGACTTTTTTATAAATTGACTTTTTTTTTGTCATACCACAAATGCACAACTGGACAGAGGTCAGGGTTTTTTCAGGCCACAGCATTACATTGATTTTTCTTTGGTTTTAAATCATTGAACTGTGACTTGAATTATGGATTGCTGTCTAGTTGCAAGATGAATTGTCTTTAAAGTCAACAAGGTTCTTAAAGTTGCCCCAAAAAGTATTTGTACACTTAGAAAATACATTTCAGCAAACAAAAGCTATACATTTTCTCAGGACTAACTTCAATCAAGTATTTTCCAGTCACTTTTAACCAGCTGATGGCAAAGGTGTTAGTGAACCATTTGACATTGTAACTAGCCAAGTGCATGTTATACAGTACACACGCAACATTACTGTAATTAAAATCGTACATCCAAAATTGTACATCATTGATAACAGATATAAGGGCTGACAACAGATTAAAATTTTAAATTGCATAGCACGTGAAATTAAGCATATCATGAAAATTCAGCATATCATGAAATTAAGTATATATCATTTATCTTGTTTAACATGATTATTTAGAAAACAATTTGTATTGTATTTTGTAAATTGAGACAGACAGACAGACAGACAGACAGACAGAGCGACCAACCAACCATTTGGGGGTCGCACTTGTGTTGTTTGCAGTCAAAAGTGACCCAACACCTGAACTGTAAATTTTTTATTACCAGTAAAAATCAATGCAATATATTTTTGTTAATTTTTTTTATTTTTTATTTTGTATTTTGATAGAATTTAATGGCACTAATTAATATTTATGCTGTAATTATGATTATTATTTTTTTTGCATTAATTTCACAACAGTCAATGTAAGTGTACAGGAATGTCTCTATTTTGCAATATTTTAGATGGTCACCCCTTCATTGCTGTGCACTTTTTTCTGCATTGTGGATGATCTGTATATTGTACAGACAATAAAAAATCATTTTTGTTACGATTATTTAGCTTTTTTTTTTTTTTTTTTGGTCATTGCAACTGCAATAAATAACAAGTTTAGTATCATTCTGATAAAGTAGCGATTTTTAACATTTCAAAACTTTTTTTTGGTTAAGGTGGCCTAGGTGTCCAGATAATTTATAAGCCTGGTGTATGATAATGCAGCATGTTTTCTTCATAAAACACAATTCTTAACTTTATTTTTGTCATGTGGGCTCTACCGCTGAACTTCCCAGACTTCCATTTTGGTCTCACCATTGAATGTTCCCCTAAATAGAATTTCTCACATGCCTGGATGAACTCCAGTCAAGATAAGAAATTTTCTCAACAGAAAGCTTCCTTTTTGCCATCGCCAACACAAAAGCCAGACTTACGGAGGGTGTGAGCTATTGTTGTCTAACACACAGTTTCTCCCATTTCAGTTATGGAGGTTTGTAACTCCTTCGCAGCTGCCTCGGGCCTCTTGGTGGCCCTTCTTACTTGGACACTCAGATTTGATGGATGAACACATTTTGTTCCATATTTTTTCAGTTTTTAATGACCTAGGACTTCCCTGTGCTTCAAGGTATATTCCATGTTTCTTTTACCCTTTTGCTGACTGATATTTTTTTTTTTTTTAAGGACCTTGTCTCAGATTAGTGTCGAATGTTCCCTATTCTTTGTTGCGCTGTTTCCTTGGAAATGTGTGGGTGTGCTGCCAGACAATGTTGTATTTGTTGTGAAACCATGTGAAACATATAATGAACATGGGTTTTGTAGCATGAGTGGCAAATATTCTTAATTAAATACAATGTTCAATTCTGTAACATAATAAAATGTGAAAAACCCAAGGGGGGTTAAACACTCTAATTAGCTTAATATGGCTACAGACCATTAACAACACCTCAAGCCCAGTCACATGGCATATTGTTCAAGCCCAATACAACTGCAGGACACACCTCATTTCCCATGTTTCCAATGTGAATTATAATAGCCTTTCTTTGTTAAAATGTTTTCTACTGAATATCAATTTACATCAGGTCTCAAGATAATATGACATATGCCAGATATTGTTATTCCGCTCTTGCTAATTCAGTTATTCAAAAGCATTAAATCTGTTGATTGGAATAGATTATAATGTATGGACTAAGTAGTGTGTGATAATTGCATGCTCAATCGATCTGGAAAACCATGATAAGCAATGTAGTGATTGGTGACGAGACCAATGTGATAAAAAACATATATATTTATGAGTCTGAACTAAATCAGTTTTTTCACCCTTGATACACCGGTCGACCGGCCATCAATCGGAACTGGACAGTTTTTTTTTGTTTGTTTAATTTAGCCCGATCTCTGTTCCGCACTTGCACACAAACTGCATTGCAATCATTTTCCAAAGTGACATTTGTGTGGAAATATAATGAAGCCTGTAAACAGGATAACAACACAGGCCAGAAAAAGGACACACTGAATATTGCCATGCTGGAAATATTGGAAGAAAAATATAAATATTGATTTGGGGGTGAGGGTTTATAAGAATGTAACTCTCATGGAGCTGGCTGAATGGAATATTATAAAATAGTGTTTATATGTGCAGCGCTGCTTTGTGTAACCAAGGAAATGTAAACGCCACCTACTGTCAGAGGGTGAATTAGCATTTTCTTTCAGTCCTCTGCTGTTTTTGTTTGGTGAAATTATATAGCATAAAGCATTAAGATGATTCTGTTTTTACTTTAAATCTTGAAATTATACAATCTGAGTTCAATAAAAAAAACAACTGATATTGCTACGTGTCTAGCATCTTTGCTTGGATCATGATTAGAATGCAGTGGTTTCCTCAGATTTTTTTAATATATGGTTTAAGGCCAGTTGGCCTCTAACAGAGCAAATAAACAACAAATAAACTTAAAGAAAGAAAAACAATCGGCAACCAGTCTAGAAATCGGCCCATTTGTGTATTAAAAAAAAATAGCAATTGGAATCGCCCATGAAAAATCTTGATTAGTGCATCCCTACGCTTGACCCAGATCAAAGACAACTGATATCTACTATTTATGGTAAAATAATTCCTTATCCCCGTCTCCACCCCTGACTCTCTCAAAGGGTCCTGGGAGCATTACTTCAGTGGAAGAATATTCTTAGGGTGCGTTCACACTTGTAGTTCGGTTGGTTTGGTTCGTTTGGTCCGGACCAAAAAACAAAAACAAACCATATAGTTGTCACGCGGAGCTCGTGGGGATGCTAGGAAGCAGGATTTATTTAAACAGGGCAGGAATACACAGACAGGTACTACAAGCACGTAACGTTAAGAACTGACCAGGACTCCACTGAAATAGAGGGCAGATATACAGGTGAACACAATAGGGAAATGAACGGATCACGGGTGACAGGCATGACAAATAATGAAACACAGCTGGAGACCAATGAACTAATAATGAGACAGAAATCAAAACAAAACCACATGGCAAATGACAGGACGAAAACAAGGAACATGTGACAAATGACAGAACTAAATGTAAACAAGGAACATGTGCCAAAGACAGGACCGGGGAACAGAATAAACAGACACACATAGACACGATTATGACAATAGTCCTGGTCCGCTTGGCGTTCACACTGGCATTTTTAACAACGAACTTAAAGTTACCGAACCAAAGGCATCAGGATACGGTCACGACCTGATTGGTCGGCTTTTATGACGTATATTTCGTGACGGAGCTCGGTTACCGAATATTCAAAACAATGCTGTGTGCTGGATTAAACACAATCATTTTATGCATGTATATGCTTTTTGCTCATTTTATGCTTTATTTTTACCAGCTGAGAACTCACGAAGAGCTCATAAAATGTTCAAAACATTTAAAACAGCAGCAGGATTTCCTCCGTTGTGTGCAGAAACAGAAACTTCACCTCCTCGTTGCTCCACGTTTGCCCTCGACTCATTTTGGATACGCCGATCTTCCCGCGTCGTCAAATCAGTGACTTGTAGCGTCGCATCTTGTGACATCACGTCCTGTTTTTGGTTCGTTTACATGTCTTTGGTCCGTGTTGTGTTCATATATCAATCGATCCGCACCAGAGTTCGTTTGGAAGCGGACCGAGACCCATCTTTTAGCGGCCTCGGTCCGCTTGTTTGGTGCACACCAGGGTTCGGATGGCAGCGTTCACATGTGTTCAAACGAACTGCACTAACTGAGCAATCGCACCAGGGTTCGTTTTAATCCAACCAAACATGACAAGTGTGAACGCACCCTTAGTCTAGTGCATTTCACATCCATCATTGTTAGACACACCCTAATGTAATGTAAAATGATAGACAAAGTGCACTTTACTAACACTAAATTGGTAAATATTCCCTAACAGAAGTGATGCCTGTAAACAATATCTGGCTCACCATATACATAAGTTTTGGACATAAACAAATATGCTGACAACTTTCACAGGGCCTCAATACCAACATTGTCACTGTTTGGTTTCCTCCCATTTTTGATTACAGCCAATACAATGGACTCTGACACTGTCTTTACAACATTGCAAACCAGATGTTTCAATTGTCACGGGCTGTTTTGTGTACTACTACTTCATTTTATTTCCTGTCAGACACTTCATTGTGTAACTATTTTTTATAAGTCTACAAAACAATTCAATAAAAAGAAGTGAAATACAAATGTCTTTGGTGCGACTGGAAAAGATGGGCTCAATCCTATACCAACAGAAAAGGCCAGAAGAAACAGTCTAAGAATTTTTTTTCTTCTGATGTCTCCACAGCCCTTCACCGAGTGTGACCCTTTGGGGTGAAAGAATAGGACCAACACAACACAAATTTCCACAAATATTTTATGGGTCTGGTTTTTTAAAGGAAACCTGCAAAAGAGTCAAAGGGATTCTGTGAACAGAAAGCCCCCATGCGGAGTTGTGTGAGTCTCCTGAGTCCTGCACTTAGAACACTCACACACTGATGTGTGTCCCTCGGCTTTCACGTATGCATCTCTCACTCTTAGATCCATCTTTGAGCAGCTGATGTAACATATTTATATTTATTTCTGAATTGGCTTCTTATTGTTTAATTGTCATGATAAATTTTTACCTGACAAATAATATGTAATATCTATTCTGTATTATTCTGAAATCAATATTTTCAGTAGATTAAGGGTGGGGTGTTACCACAAACTTATGTCTAGGACAGGTCTGAACGCTCTTAAAAATAATGGCTCCATTTCTTTTTCTTTTTTTCTTTTTTTTTTTTTACAGTGATGCCAGAACAATAATTTTGGGTTCCCCAAAGAAACTTTCACTAAACAAAACCATTTTTTCTTCGTGTGAAAAACCTTTTAATAATCTAATGGAACTTTTCCACTACAAAGAACTTTCTGTGCAATGGAAACGTTCTGTGGATGGTTAAACGTTCGTCATGGAACCATAAAAGTCAATAAAAAACTTGAATGAAGCAGTAGATAATCCTCTGACTAGGATCAGACAGGTGATTTTGTGTCAACAAGATCCACAACAGGTATGAAACTCTGGGTGACATCGGTTTATTAATGAGTAAATTATTTATATATAGCCTTTCTGCAGGCTACAGTAGTGCACCCGAAGGTGGCGATCAGAAGTGATCCTCTTAATGGGACAATTAATCAGTCACTCAAAAGATTAATTACAAATATATTTATACTATCTGTCCTAATTAGTATTCAATACTAGAATTAGCCTGTCCCAAATCGCAGTATGTTGAAATACGTATCCCAAAGGAACCCAAATGGTCTACTATCTCAAGTGGAAATTTGAAATCGACCCTTCGCCTGCAGTTTGATTGACAGGCGATCTGTCCAATCATAACCCCCGAGTACATTTTGTTCGAATGCAATCAGGAGAGTTAGCAGTGGTGTATAAAGTACTTGAAAGCCATACTTGAGTAAAAGTACAGATATCTTACCAGAAAATGACTTTGGTAGAAGTAGAAGTCACTGTTTAGAACATTACTTGAGTAAAAGTTTTAAAGTAAGTGAAATATTTTGTACTTAAGTATGAAAAGTATTTTTTTGAGATTAAACATACTTAAGTATTTAAAGTAAAAGTAAAAGTAAATGCAAAATACAAAAGAAGCATAAAATATTAGTAAAAATTGTTCTATACACAGTTTGAGCAGCAAGATTGTTTTAACTCTTTCTTGTTTTGTTTGCTTTGAATTTAAAAAAATGGCAAAATGTTTATTGTAAGTTTTAAATATAAAAAATACTAATACATTAATTATACCTTGATCATTCACGTTAATTCATAGTGCATTATAATTAATGTAAGAGGCAACTTTAAAATGTTAAAATGTAAATATTGAAATTAACAATGAACAACGCTTTCATTAACCTTTAATGTCACAAATTAACTCTATTATAAGTTTTTCCATTTCACATAAATCCAAACAATCGTGCTTAAAAACGGCCATATTTACGCACAAAGGCATATTATATGTGTAGTTTCACTCGTTATTGGCTTCTATTTTAGAACACTTGATGAAATATGTGTTAAAGTGCGATAAAAAAACTGAAATCGAACACATCTTCGCTGGATAAAGAATGCATGAAATCGAACAAATGGATATAAACTAATGCAAATAGAGGGTAACAATCGTGACATTAAACAGTTGGTGTTTTTGTCACATTGAACCGATTGAGGTAACGTCACTACTAACGTCAGCATCCGCTCAGCCTCGACGGCAAACACACTAATGCAGCGTCTAGTCAACAAACTAATTACTTTAGTGATATGAAAACATATACTGTAGTGTACTGTATAACATACCGCTTTGTTGTCTGTTTTAAATCCATTTTTGAAGTGTCCCCGCGCAGCCTCGCGTCACGTGTTCAACTGTACGCGGCTTCAGTGATAGTTTTAATCAGAGAGCGCCTCTAGAGGTCGCTCTCGTGCCGCACTCTCCTCAGCTGCTCCAGCAACGAACACAACCCGGAAAATGAAATCAAGCGCGGTTGTGCGAGCACTTGTTTGCACATGCTTGTTTACAGTCTGTGTTCTTCCTTTTTTATTTTGTAGTAAGTAATGAAAATGCTTTGGGGAAATGTATCGGAGTAAAAGTATACATTTTGTTTAAGAAATGTAGTGGAGTAAAAGTAAAAGTTGACAGAAATATAAATACTCAAGTAAGTACAGATTTTCCCCAAAAATACTCAAGTACGGTAACGAAGTATTATTACTTCGTTACATTACACCTCTGAGAGTTAGTAGATTAATGTTGGTGAACTTGAAATTGTGTATTTGATGCAATGAATGAACTACTATGAAGAGATTTGAAACTTTGTTTCATATCAAAAGTAACCTGCTCTCTCTTGTCTGTCGACGCGGTGTCAGTGTCCATTGCACCATAAAGTATTTTTCACTGTGTGAGAACATGATGTGTGACGTGAGAGTGGCATGGCTTGTCGGACATGGCAACAGTAAATAAGGTCAACGAACGGTCAATTGAAGATCCATGCACACTCTAACAGCTAATATTGCCCACAACCCGATACTCTTTGAAGGAAGATTTGGTTTAGAACTACTGTGCAAAAGTCTTAGGCACATTAGTATTTAAGCCAGTTATTTATTTGCTGTAGATTGTGAGTAGGAAATAGCAGTTTATATTTCCAAACATTTCTTCTACCATTTATTTTGTATGCACAAGGAGTCCTACAACAGCTGGTATGCACCACACAGAGATCTGATCTCGCAATCATTGAGTCTGTGATTACATGAAGAAACAGAAAAAAATGAGGCAGGCTAAATTCAGTGGAATTGTGGCAAAGTCTCTTAGTGATGTCTTTCCCTGGTTGAAACACTGAGTGATCACATGAGGCAGGATTCATTTCAATAAGTTTGAAATGACATTTCAACATAGTTCCTTCTAGTGTTCACCCATATTTATTTGGTGCTGTAACTAGTAGCAAAGAGGTAATGAGATGATCATTTCATGTCCACTTGATCAGTGCTGCAGCTTGAACTGAGCCGGCTACAGTGATCCGACACGCGCCAACCAACATTTATTGAATTTTTACTTTTTGCTTCAGATTAAAAGCAACAAAGCTTTTTGTGATTATTGGCTGGCAAGTGTGCTACAAATGTTTAGCGGTCTTTTGTTCATGCATCAATTGAAAAATATTTTAGATTTAAAAGAAACATCATTACTGATTAAAATCGAGAAATTAATATTGTTAACTTAGAGGTAATGCACACAGCTGAGAAGTTTAACTGTAGTACTTTATCCACGTGTGCATGAAGTAGATGATGAACACAGTGAAAACCAAAAAAAAAGCTAGTTAATCATCTGTTCAGTCACTGATTTTGGCACTCTAAAACCATTCTACCGAAAGTAGCTGTTTCGGCAGAAACTGTTTGGTGGCCGAAATTTCAGTAGCAACAGTCAGTGAATCACTGAATCATTAACACAACCAACTCATTCAAAACACAGATTCATTCAGAGATGCAACAGTAAATTCTGCTGTGACTTCGATTGGAAATATTTTGGTTGGCAGAGTGAAAGTCAAGTCGCCTTTATTTAGATAGCGCTTTTTACAATGCAAATTGTGTCAAAGCAGTTTTACAGTAATAAAGGAAACAACAAACAATGTGACTGACAATTTTATGTCTAAAATGAGGCTTTTTATTTTGATAATTGAATCACAAGATTGTTGTATGTGCAGTCAATAAGACTTTTTTAAAATGAAATTAATGCTTTCATCCAACAAGGACACATAACGTTGTTCAAGGAACCCTGAAAAAAAAAAAAGGCATAACAAAAAAAAAAAAAAATGAACACTGATAATAATAATTAAAAAAAATGTTTCTGGAGAACCAGATCAGCATATTAGAATGATTTCTGAATTTTTGATTAAAAATATAAAAATTCAGCTTTGCCATCACAGGAATAAATTACATTTTTAAATACAATACAGTTATTTTAAACTGTAATACTATTTTACAATATTATTGTTTTTACAGTATTGTTATCAAATAAATGCAACACCATTAATCATGAGCCTTTTTTCAAAAACATTTGAAAAATCTTACAGACCCCTAACTATTTGGTTCAGTAGGGTGGTGCTTACAACGTTACAATCTAATTCCATTTTCAGTTCATCCTGATACTGACCAGGTTTAAGCTTATGGACCCGTTGCTATGACAACATGTCTGAAATGAGTTTCATAGAATGGAACAACCCAAGATTGAGTAAAATCTTAAACAATTCAACTCAGATAACTTGGTAATCCGGGTACGGGGCCTAGAAGTCTCTGTCTCTCTGTGTGTGTGAATGTTATTTCTTAACCTGAGGCTTGGGTAGTGGGAAATCTCAGTTGGACAAAGTTTAAGCCCAAGGACAGGTTACATGATTGGCACACCACCTATTCACATTGAGTCCTATCTGTCATGCCTTAGGATGGCACATCGCCTTTCCCTGTCAATTCTACAAGCATGCTGTATCACACCAGCACAGCAGCTCTGGCTCGTCGCACAAGCTCAAACAAAAATCAGCCAGATGCCAAGTTCTGAATCACACTGACAACCGGTGAGAAGGCTTAGCAAGTCATTTAACTCACCCTGTGTGGTGAGTCTTCTGAAAGAAGAGTAAGATAAAGACAAATCAAGGAGAGAGCAATTCGCAGCATTCTGTCTATTGCGTCAGACCCGAAGAGTGGTAACAATAATGTGTAGGAAAGAAACTATGGAAGCAGTGGACAGAATGCGGAAACAAGGTGTCTCCAGAGAGGCTTCCAGTCACGGATCACCTCCAGTATTCCCATTATGCGTTGAAGCTTGTTCAGCACTTGGCATCAATGTCCATTTGAGGAGGATGTTGTCTCTCATTAGGGACGAGGACACACAGAAATGCATTAATCATATCAGAGAGAGAAATCCATTTGACTTTGCTGTCTTCAAACATGTAACAAGCACAGTGTTGTGGGCGGGGGGGCAATGATGTGTACATAATAGGCTCTGTACACTGTGTCTGAGAGTGAATGGTTGATTTTACATTGTCTTGCTCATTATCCATGTGTGTGATGGGTGACAGGATTATTCTGTCAGCCTGATTCTTGTTTCCTGTCTTCTTAGTGACACCTCATACCGCAATCACCACATTTGATTCTTTCTCTTTGCTCTAGGCCTACACTTATCCTATAAACTCAAACTTTGCACCCTGTCAGATGTGTATGTGGTAGCATAATGTTATCATTTTCTCCTATAGAGCTGTTCAGTTTGTAGCCCTAAGATTTTACACTATCTTGGGTTGTTCCATTATATGAAACTCATTTCGGACATTTTGTCATAGCAACGGGTTTTTAGTTTTTAACTTATGTCAACTTAAATTACTCACAGTCACCCCAATTGTAAATTTTAAAGCCACACACCATGGTTTTAAAACTCCTACAAAATGAACTAAAACCTGCTGTCCCAAAATTCCAAAATAGCTGATTCACCATGGGTTCCATCGCAAATAAGCTGCCTGGGTTGGTATATAAATCGCCTAATAAAGTGGGAGAACATTTGGAAAAATACAGTCAGTAAAATGATTAGATCTGATGATCAGATCAAGACTAATTTCTATTCAAATAAAAGCTGTTGATTTAACCTTTCTATTCAAAGCAGCCTGAGAAAAAAAAATGTTTCATGGTCTCCACAAACATATTAAGCAGCACAACTGTTGTCAACTTTGATAATAATAATTATAATAATAATAATAAAATGTTTCTTGACCAAATCAGCATATTGCCACTGAAGTCTGAGTAATGGTTATTGGAAATTTAGCTTTGCCGTCACATGAATAAATTTCATTGTTAATCCATATAATATTGTTTTCACAATATCGCTGTTTTTGCTGTATTTTGTCCAAATAAATGCAGCCTTGGTGATCATAAAAGACTTCATAGAAACGTTTTTTAAAAATCTTGCTGACCAAAAACATTTTTCAGGTTATGAGATCGGCATATTAAAATCTTTGTGACGAGCAGGGCGGGCGAGAGCCGCGAGGGAACGCCGCGAGGCCGGTGACGCGAGAGACAATGAGCTTCAGCTGCTCGGCACACCGGTCTCGTTTCTCACGGAGGAGCTCCGGAAGCATAAAAGAGGAGCGGCGACAGTGAAGGACCAGAGAGAGAGGACCAGGCCTGGACTTTATGTTGTGTTTTATTTTGTTTGTTTGTTTGTTTGTGTGGGTGGGTGGCAGTCGCCGTGAGGAACTGCCGCCATTCTACTTTCCTTTTATTGTTTGTTTATTTATTTGATTAATAGTTATGTTTAACGTTCGCCGGTTCCCTACTCCTTCTTCCCGTACTTTAGAACTCTGCTACAATCTTCTTTCAGTCAATAAATCTTGATGCAATGATGCAACATCTGTTAAAAGGCTGCAGAGAACAGTCAAAAATGAACAAGTTCTTGGTGAGTTCACGTAAAGGACAGACGCTAATACCATCGGAGTACACAAATCAGAGAATGAAAACTATTTCTGTAGCCGATTTTGGTTTGGTTTGTTTTTTGTTATTATTGTACCATTTTGTCATTGGTAATTGTCTATGAACTGACAAGACCATCAAAACCATACATCACTGTCAACAACCTCAGATTAATTGAAAAGTCAAAATAAGGCTTTGAACAAAAAAAATAACCTAGTCAAAAGCAGCATGAGCGGATAAAAAGGTTGTAGGCGGCCTGTGACACCACATGTGGAGGGCGCTTCAAAAAGTCACTTCCTCTGAATTGCTCTAATCATTGACTGGCAGAGCATCAGACAGGTAATGCCAACAGGGAGACACACAAACTGAGGAAAGTCAGACGTACTAGGATTTATTGTTTTTCTGTATTACCTACTGTGCTGTTTTACACACTTCACATTGGAAACATTTTTTAATTTAAGTTCCGGAATATTGTAGAATACGCCATATAACCATAAAACAATGAATGCTAGTATCCGAGACTTTATAATGGTTTTTAATAATAGTTGTTTTTTTTTTCATAAAACAATTTTTTACCCATTTAGAACAGTTACAAAAGCTATTTACACATCAAAATATAAAATCTGTACTTTCCCTGTAAATAAACATTTACCCTAATGAAAAATAACTACAATGTCCCATTTCACTGCATCACAGTATTTCATTATTCATGTCCCGAAAATCCAAAGTTGTCAAGAGTAACATAAAAGCTGACATACTATATCCCACATAAGATATTTTCTCAGTTTTCCAAACGAGCATTTCTCAGCTACCTTTGCTGCCGGTTCACTGCACAGAGCTAAATAAATGTATGATGTGGAGCAATGGTATGGATTTTGGTGTGAGTAGAGCAAAACTAACTCATAACTGTCGTGTGATAAATGCAAGTCAGTCTAAGTATAACAGCGCTCATATTTTGTACCCTCACTTTCTCACTTATACCATTCATCTCTTGTCACCTGTGTCTCTGTAAGCATCTGGGAATATTGAGGTCGTTGAGGGAGAGCAATCCAAAGCAATCACCAGTGATTCAGTTAGTAAGAGGGAACACAGCAATATCTGGGATCATTTTATAGTCAGCTGCATGGACTAAGGTGGTTTGAACTGTAATTTGTGTAAAACAACCATAGGCAATGCGAGGAAATGATTTGTTATGCATAATCAGCACTATTACTAGCACTACTGAGTAGCCTACTATTTGTTTAACTTTACCATTCAAGATTTATTAGGGCATATTAGGGATGTACATGATTCTGACAGATAACAATAAGGCAGTTATTTTCATGACATAACTTCTAAATTAAAATTCTATACTTTTGTGTCTAAATAGATAAAACATTCAAATAATGTACATTGTAGAGTAAAATTGACATTCGTTTTGACAATAGCTAAAGATTACATTTAACAGTGTTATTAAATTATTAGTGTTGAAGATAAATATGAAGCCTCTAATATCAGCCTATATATGGTAGGACCCTTTTCCCTTCACAACTGCCTTAATTCTTCATGGCATAAATTCAACAAGGTGCTGGAAACATTCCTAAAACATGCATATTGACATATTGACATGATGGCAACACATGTAGTTGCTGCAGATTTTTCGGCTCCACGTGCATGACGCAAATGTCCTGTTCCACCAAAGGTGCTCTATTGGATTGGGATCTGGTGACTGTGGAGGCCAGTTGAGTATGGTGATGACACCAGATTCAGATGATTTAAGCTTTGCAACATCCTAGTGTAAGTGAACATCAGAAGATGGGTACACTGTGGTCATAAAGGGATGGACATGGTCAGCAACAATACTCAGGTAGGCTGTTATTTTAAATTATGCTCAATTGTTACTAAGGGGTTCAAAGTGTCCTAAGAAAAGTGTGCCCCCCACACCATTACACCACCAGCATCAGCGTGAATCCATGATACAAGGCAAGATGGATCCAAGCTTTCATGTTGTTTACGGCAGATTCTGACCCTACCATCTTGATGCTGCAGCAAAAATCGAGACTCATCAGACAGGCAACGGTTTTTCTAATCTTCTATTATCCAGATTTGTTGAGCCTGTGCTAAGTATAGCTTCAGTTTCCTGTTCTTAGCTGACAGAAGTGGCACCCAGTCTGGTCTGCTGCTGCTGTGGCCCATCTGCTTCGATGTTTGACATGTCGTGCGTTCAGAAATGCTCTTCTGAGTACGCCGGTTGTAACGAGTGTTTATTTGAGTTACTGTTGCCTTTCTGTCAGCTTGAACCAGTCTGGCCATTCTCCTTTGACCTCCTGGCATCAACAAGGCATTTTCACCCACAGAACTGAAAGATCTTTTTTTTTGACCTGAGAGATGACGGTTGTGCATGAAAATCCCAGTAGATCAGCAGTTTCTGAAACACTCAGACCAGCCCGTCTAGCACCAACAACCATGCCATGTTCAAAGTCACTAAATATTTCTTCCCCATTCTGATGCTCAGTTTGAACTTCAGCAGATCATTTACATGCTGCCATTTGATTGGCTGATTACATATATGCGTTAACGAGTAGATGAACAGGTATATTTAATAAACTGGCCGGTCAGTGCATATCATGCATCCCTAAAACATATGGTGCTTTATGAAATGTTTCACAAAAAAAAAAAAAAACATTTCTGGTTTTGACAAACTTCCAGTTTTATCTGAACAAATACTACCTTGCAGAAATAGATAATGACATTGGTATGCCTCTAAATGTTAAAACATGAAGGCTGGAATGAGGTATTGAGCAAGATTGTTTAAAAATGTCACAAAAAAGCTACCTTGTAGATTGTAGTGTTTCGATTTTCAATCATTTTCTATTTTTCTTCATGCCATATGGTACAAGTTTCTCAAGTCAGATTCAGTAGCACATTTTCATGTCATTTTGAGTTGTTTCTGACAGTTACAACACCACATCAAAATTTTATGTGGACAATATGTACATGACATTAGGAGGAGGAAAGTCACTGTGTATAGACTTTTGGAGTAGTGACAAGGAATTATATATGTATATATAAAGCATGAATAGTTCAGTCATAGATCGATAGTTTTAAGTATAGAAGTCGTAAGACGTCAAACTACTCCAAAGAAAGGCACATTGACCATTCATGGTCCATTCATTCGGCAAAGAATACAACAAAACTCTCTGACTCTCTTTTATAAAACACTATTGATTTTAATACTCATGCAGACAGAAGTGGAAAAGACCCACAGTCAAAATAGTCAATCTGCGATTCAGATTATTATGGGTTTATGGGTACCTCTTAAAGTCATCAAAAAAGAATCCGCGGATGTATTGTCACTGAAATCAAAAATACCTACATTTGTGTGTGTGTGTGTGAGTTGCATTGCCTCATGCTGTCCATTTTGTATAAATCTGCACTGGAAACATGTGAATCATGCTTCGAAAGCAGGATTTGGTTTTATGGTTGTTTTTGTCTAGGTACAGACCCATTAAAGCATAAATCATGAATTTCCCTTCACTTTACCCAAACATAGGACTATGTATATCTGTCCTCATAATCCGGTTAGGCTTCTTTTATCAAACATAGAAATATGAGTCAGCCCTTTTTTCCCACACATCGTCACATTTTTCTGGATTAATTTCAGTGTCACACTGTGTAACAGATATTGGAGAGAAGAATGTTATTTCGATGGCAGCAAACGTGCCTTCTCTCTCTTCCAGTCATGATGGGACTTTTTTTCTCAGCGTTCCTCAGAGCCTGTCACAGACACAAAGGAGCTGATAGCATGACTGCACCGCTGGAAAATAGACAACTTCTCACGTCAAAATGCCCATCTCAGATTTGTCAAGTCAGTGCCATAAATCCGCTCACACATTCACCTCGGGTTTCTCATAAGACGTTATATTTTTAATGCAATCCACAAGGCAGCAGGTTCTGCTGAAGTACATTATGATCCTGACAGAACTGTCAGCTAGTCTTCTTATCCTTCAACATAGCCTCTGAATTTGCATTAACATGGATTCCTTAACCTAGACGCCAGACGTGTTCATGTCTTACAGCATTTTACCCAATCAGCTACAACTAATCTTTTGTTCCAATAAACATGAGACCGACAGCTGGGTCTTTATACAGATATGACATTGTTCTTGTTGCACCTGCTGACGTTGTTCTGAATTTACAGATATGAGATGCAAAAGGGGGAAATATTCTGGTCACAGTTTGCATCAAAAACAAAGCAAAATGAAAATACCTAAATAATATATATATTATATTTATGTACTATATTTATCTTGCATTGTATAAAATAAGGGCCATTTTATGCATTGTGCATTCAAATGAAAAAGAAAATCCCCCCAATTCTAATTAGCTTATTTCTGCTAAACATTTTTTTTTACAGTTTTGTTATTTCCATTCAATCATGATACACATTCAATTTTTTTAATCAGCATAAAACGCAATAGAAAAAATAACCAAAAAATTACACAATTTAAACAATAAATCAATGTTTTTGGATTAAAATAATGAGAATGAGCAAAAACAAAGCAAAAATATAATTTCCACCTTATATTTAAAAATGTATATATCCTAATTTCTGTGTTTTGATTTTGCAGTAAAATACTGTATGAATGAGACAGTTTGCCTCTGTCTAGTGTACAGGGTTATTTCATGAATGTTCATGCCTCATTTGCCAATTGAAACTAATAGGCTTAAATATGCATGACAAATAAATAAATTCACAAAAATATTTATCTGTTTGAAAAAAAAAAAAAAAAACCTATCCAAAATGGATTGGAAAACCATGCTCTGGAAACGTAGCACCCTGCAGGGACACGTAAAACAAAAAAATGCTTTTTGGCACCAAACCTTACACTATGAAAATATCACTGAACCCAAATAAAAAGGCGGAAAAGCTATTTTGCCAGGCTTCTTGCATTATTAAGATACTTTTTAGTGTTTGTCTTTACCAAGTTCTGTTTATTTGTCTGATGTTCAAGCCAGCCACTCAAACAGTTGAATCACAGCTACTAGATGGGAAAAACTTTTATTTTGTCATTATGGCTATTTAAAATGGCAAGACTCCAGTTGAAGGTAACCTAAGGGCACCCAGACTAACTCAGACCAACTCGAAAGCTTCAGAGATAGCTTTTGGACATTTTTGGATATTAGTAATTGAGCTGTTTTTGTTTTGTTTTTCCAAACCCTCATTTTTCTTTAAATGAGCACATTACAGAGCATTTCATATATTTTAATACAATGCAATAAATTGCTGGTATTTGACAATAAGGGACAAGGCAAGATAATACAGGTTTGTTTGAGTGGGATGACACTATTCAACAATCAGACTTGTTTCAGACCCATTTCATTCTGCATACTGAGTCATAAAAACCATTATAGAAAAATGAGGAGAAAAACAAACATCAACTGCCAACAAACACAAAATACATCAAACCTAGAAATACAAGATATCTTACTTAAATTACTCCGTATCATTCATGTCTATATTAAGACACCGTCTTCGTAGACGCAATGGAGGTATAAGCTCCCATCTTCTGAGGTAATTTGTCTTTGTTAACGGCTTTCCGTGAAGTATAATATGACATGGTGCAATACAAAACGTTTCAGATATGAAGTGAAAAAAAGCCCATCTAAAAGCTAAAATGGTTGAAATTTAAGGCAGTTCTAAGGATCAATTGAAGTCTTTGTTATCACAGCTAAAACAGTCTGAATGTGATGCGATGATCAATACGGCACATTTGTGGGATGTGTCGGAGGGAATCGGCTCAGCCATGGAGGAAGCATGAAGGTTTTAAATGTATGGCTAATGCAGGAATCAAGCCCCTTTGTTTGAAAATTTATGAGGAACCATCCCATGGAGATGTATTACGTTTTCAATCAGAAATCAATGAGTACACAGCCATGAAGAACTGCAAAAAGCCTTTGAATTCATTTTATAATTTTGTAAGATGGTCTACCAGCCAGTGTTATGTTATTCGCAGCTTTCTGAAAACTGTTTATTAGTTATTGTCTTTAACATGCGTAACGAAAAATTTCCCCATGCAGATTTCGCAACATGTTTCTCACAGATGACCAACAGAAAGCTGCTTGGTTTGGTGGCTACTGACAATATGAAATGGATCTTTTTTTGCCATCCATTAAATGTTTTCGAACATCTCCAAGAACTTTGCCTTCAAAAACAGGAAAGTGCATTCAAAAATGAAAAGGCATCTAATGTGATAACACACAATGGGGCACTTCAGTCGCCACTTAGCCTGAAGTTGTGCGCTAGGAATGTACCTTATCTAAAATCTAAAATTAATTATTAAGAAAATATCATACTTCAACTGCAACTAGTTAAGCTTAAAGCAGGCCTAGAAAGAATTTTATTGTATTGTCTGTCATGTAAATCCAAGTCTATGACATGCACAGAGAGTTTCACCAACGCTTTTCAAATTCTTTGATATAGCGTAGGCCAACACTGGCTTAAAAAAAAAAAAAAAAATCAATAAAGGCCATTTTGTGTACCTTCTCTCTGAAAAACTGCAGAAGAAAATGGAAATATCCACACAATGATTTTACAAGTAGTTTTACACATTACTAAGATAACACTTTGGGGAAAAGTGCCATAGAGATTACTACTTACAGTATGATCCAAATTTCTGAGAGCTTTAGTGAATGATTCTATTTAACATTTTTCTCATTTAGATTTTTCCATTACAAATGATACTTTCTGCATAAAAATGAGTGAAAAATATATTCAAAGTCTAAGATCACCGCTAATTGCTTCTATTCCACTACAATTGCATACAAATGTAAATTTCTTCAGATTTCTAGAAAAAAATGTATTTAAAAAGTCTTATACCACAAGTAAAGGATTCTTATTTTCCCCCATTTACTTTAAAAATATATTAAAAATGATCATTTTAGCATAAAAATTGGAGTGAAAAATGTATTTGAAAAAATAACAACAGAATTTGACTTTTTTTTCCAGATTTAAATGTGATTTTGAATACCAGATTTTTTTTTATCGTGGTCTCAGACATGTGAAGACCGCTGAATTTGCAACTAACTTAATGCTTCGGAAAACACAGCTCCGTGTTTTTAAGAGACTCTGCCTTTGACTCAAAAACTAACTAACACTGTGTTTTGTGCCAATATAGCCAAGTGCACTGATGTTCCCTAATAAAATGTTTTATCGACAGACACAGAAATTTAAAAAATAACCAGTGGATATTGTTATTAATATTTTAAAAGCGTCTTTCTGTGGAGAGACGTATATGAAAAACTTCAGAGAAGTGCACTTCCATCAGCTCTAACTCTGGCAGCCTTGTCTACGAAGCCATTGCCTTTAAGCAGAAGACAAATGATACCACTTTCCTCTGTATGTTCAACAGTGTTAGCACGCAGAAGGGGGCATCGTGGTCTTAAGTGTATAGAGGATTTTCCTGCGGCTTCTTCTGGACTGAAACATCCACGGGGAGATGAACAATAATGAGGAAAAGAAGTCCTCCGACCTTGATCACTAGGATGATCACAGTGGACTCCTACTAGTGTGGAATCTAAAACTCTAGACCATCTATAACCAATGCAATGCAACACAATACAACAGAGTTGTGCTGTCTTCACGTCTCTGCACTTTGCCCATGCATCTGTAATAAGCCAAACAATGCATTTTAAATTACTTATGAATGCAATAATTTATTAGGAAAAAAAGTAATGGATTGCTTATTACATTTCTCACATAATTGTTAAAAAGACTGCACTGGCAAAACTAGAGAGTATGCAATTAGCATGGTTACAACTAAAACATGACCACACAAGGATCTGAAGTGTTTATTTCCCTCACATGAAGTCTTCCTCTCCAGCACAATTTGAATTTTTTAACCAAAAATCTTCACATTTTGTATAATTCCCTAGGGATCAGTTACTGGCCAATATTAATGTTTTTCATTTATATCAGTCCATGCTGGATATATTTCAGGCAATACAATTTGTAAATATCAAGTTATTACAATGTAATTGACCTTCTGTTCACATTTTCTGCAGTCATCTAATGCTGACTTAAAGTGTATCTTACTTTAAATACTCTTAACATTCTAAAACTCTTTATTCCTCTTCCATATTAAAAATTGCGACTCTCTTTGACACATAATAAAATAGCTACAAATTGCATTATAATCTGCAGAAACAAATGCGACCTCGAGTTCTACTGTTATGTCTACGAGCTGGTGGTACTGTAACGAACCATAAAAAAAATTGCAACAAGTCCAAAAAAAAAGCAGTCCAGTGGTCCAAAAAACCACAAAGGAACGTCCTATTAAGAACTTTCTGTCAAACTGCAATAAGCCCCCTTCTGTCAAAAAATCTTGCTTTAATTAAAGTGCTAGCATTAAATCTTTTAAATCTGCTTAATTACTTACAAAGCTTATAGCTCCTAGATGCATTATAGTCCTTATTCCTCAGAAATTCTCCGGTCTATTCTGATTCCTTGTTATGGCTTCCATACAAAAATTCTATAGATATCAATAGACAAACCGCGGTTTTACCCTTTTTTCCTAACCTTCTGAAAACCTCCCTCTGGAATAGCTCTGTCCTAACTTAAACACACTCTGTCAGTTCTAATCTAAAAAAAAACTAACTAACATCTAACTCGCACTATCCTGGCATACACTACTATAAACTTTTAATTTTGTTAAAGGATTGTTATTAATTAGGCATCAGGTCTGCATGATCAACGAAAAGGGAAACAATAACCAACACACTACCAGAAAGAAAGAATCAGAAGAAGTCTTTTTTTTTTTGTTTTTTGCTAATTTTTTTTGTTTACCAATTTACGTGATTGGCTGGGAATTGGGCCGGTGGGCGGTGAGTGGGGGGGTCCTGGGGGTCTGCCTGTGTGTGTGTGCGTGGTGTGTGGCGGTGTGTCCTGTGGTGTCGGCGGAGACTGTGTTAACTAGTCATCCCTAGTTAAGACTCACCATCTCATCATCAGTGGCACATATAACCAACCCAACGTCCCATCAAAAACGGAGAAAAAAAAAAAAAGATAATGGACAAGAATTAAATTATTAATTTTTTTTGTTGCGAATTAAAAATTGCTTTAATGTGACGTTACTGTGAGGAGTACGGGCAAAAGTGTTCACTGTTGGCCAGAGGAGAACTGCCCCCCCCCCTAAAGCCTTTTTTTCTTTTTTTTTTTTTTTCTCCATTTGTTGGAGTTTTTGTTCTTTGCCGCTGCTTGCTTTGCTTGCTTTACGTTGGACACTGCTTTTGATTTCATTTTTGTTTTTTTTGATATGCTATTTTTGGCGTGCTTACATACAAAGCTGAGCCGATACGTACGTCACTGTTTTCTTTTTGCTGCAGATAACCTAACTCTACTAACTAATAATATACTATTGATTTGCAAACGGAAAAAAAAAAAAATACATAATATAAGCTGCACAATGAATGACACCATTTATTTAATGTAAGCTGCTTTGCCACAATTTTTTGCCATTAAAAAAAGCGCTATATAAATAAAGATGACTTGACTTGACTAAATGAATATCCATTTTTTCCAATCACATTTTCCTTGATCTTTTGACATGTCAGATGAAACAGGAATAGATGGAACTGGTCATTGTACTATTAAAACATCCTTTAAGTTTCAGGGCTCAAAACTTCCTTGTTCCTTCCTTGTCCAAAAACAGCATTTATTGAAAGTAAGCTCCAAGAACCCCTCGTTTTGGATTTTGTCACATTATGACATAATAGTGTACCAAAAGACTGCCTCTGTAGAACCAAATACCAAGAACCAACACCTACTTCTACATCATCACACCTTTAGCCCCGCCTACTGGCACATTAGTGAGATGAGAAGGAGAGAAGAGAGATATAGAATCCCTGAATTAAAAATAACAGTACCTTCCAAAAGATCCTAATGCTAGGAAAGTGGTTACTTATTTTAAACTATGCAAGCCTCAGTAGAGCATGTTTGTTCGGTACATTTTACTGTGGATTCGTTGTAAAACAGCCGTAATTTTACTGTAAGACATGGACCCGAAACTAATGCCACAACATATAAGTATCCGTGTTAATTCTAAAGCCAAATCTCTGATCAGTGATTTGTGATATGTAATGTACAGTCAGAAATCGTTTATTGCCGTTTATGCATCAGTAAAACAAGTCAGTGACTGAAGAGTCAACTTCACATCGTTTCTCTTAGTAGCATGAAAATAATCTATTATTTAAATTGTGATTAATTATACAGTCTACAGAAAATCTTAGAACCCTCCCTTTATAATCGTTGAATCAATAACACAGCGCGAGTTTATCAGTGACTGACTTCTGGACTCTCACCAAAACTCCTGTTATAATCACTAACGCTGTCTACACTACAAAACGAATCTCTCATTTACATATTAGTTATGACAAAAGCATTCATGGGAGAATTTAATTTTCAATGACGAGATCAACAATTCACAATTAGTTCATCTCAACAGCTGAAATAGTAAAAGCGTAGTAAAAGTTTGAGAGAGTCCCACATGTAATACTTATTTCGAATGCAAAGACGTTAACCAATCACAGCAGTTTTACACTGAAGTCTCACAGCAGACACACCCCTTCCAACAGAGCGTTCAAATCAGAGGGCTTAAAATCAGATCAATAGCATTAACAAACATTAATAAACGCTGTATAAGTACAGTTCATTGTTAGTTCATGTTATCTTACGTTGTTAACTAATGAACCTTATTGTAAAGTGTTACCCTAACATTATAAATGCATCACAGGAAACTTAGATTTTTAAAAAAAAAAAATGCAGTTCATGACCCCTTTAAAACAGATGATTTAATGTATAATTTATGCTTCTTCTTTTTTTTTCACAAAACAGTAAAATGTTCATTTTCTGGTTATCTATCATAAAATCATAATAACCACCCAATCACAGAGAATACTATATACCTGAATACATCACCTGAATACTAATCACCTGCACCTGATTGTCATCTCTTCATCACCACAGCAGCATAAAAGCACACACTTCACTCTGGCAGTTTGTCTGGTCGTGTTCATGAGTAAGGACTCGCTTACCTGCTCCGTTTACCACCATTGTGTTGTTGCTACATCGTCTCTCCTGATCCTCCTTGTCTCCAGCGTCTTCATTCTCCAGTCTCCGTCCATGCTCCATTCTCCACACCAAAGTGTGTGCTCTGCTACTCTCGTCCACGATCTCCTCAATCACCTGCAATAGCAAGAACCGTCAGTATTCCCATCCGTCATAACTTGAACTGCTTTACTCACCTGCTTGTTTTTTTATGACCCGCATCAACTCTCATAATCAATTCTACATTCTGTAACACAGCCCCACGTTATTCCAAACTTGTATGACTTTTTTTCTCATGCAAAACATAAAAGAGGAGATTTTGATGAACGGTGCAGGCCAAAACAAGATTGGACCCCGTTTACTTTCAAAGACCGTATCCACAGCAGCGCCAGACATGCATCTCTTCAGTGGGTTGTACCGTTATTTAATTTCTTTTTAGATTGATCTGCTGATGAAAATGAAAAAAAAAAAAACATCTTTCCAAGAAACGCAAGAAGACAAAACTCCAGACGACAACGAGCTGTGGAAAATTAGAAGTGATCTAGGAGCTTTATACTGCAGATGCAATTGAAAACAGCGCAAGTCTATCCCTCACAGGCTCGCTTTCATGCCCGTCACGAATAAAGTCTATTGTCTCGGCATATCAAAATATCTTCCTTTGTGTTCTACAGAAGACACACAGTCACAGATATAGAACACCACATGGTGAACAAATGATGACAATTTTCATTTTTGGGTGAACTGTCCTTTTCATTCAACATCAGCTCCCTTGGTGAAACTATCAACAGGCTTTTCGTCCCTGATACTCAGGGTATTACTTTTCCATTGGTTAATATAGCAGCAAAGTTGAGAGAAGCTATATGGAAAAACTATTACAGAGTTTCCAAATACAAATCTTATTATTTGATAGGCCCAAATCAAATATAGTGAGTGCTGCTCTTAGTAATATTGTCTTTTAACCCTGCACTGAAGCATTAACTTGCTCTATTACCCTCACATGAACCTGTGCAGGCAGAAATGATTGAACTCGGCAGGACGAAGTGTACTCTCTATGGATGCTGCAATAGATGACCCAGAAAAAAAATCTGAATCCGGGAAGATCACAGCAATCATCACCTGATCCTGCATCGATCCAGTATTGTAAGATTCATTTGTTTGCCATCAAAGGAACCCAAATAACCCATCTGGTCCCCTGGCAGAACATTGATCAGGTGGAATGCGAGCAGATCCAGGTGGTCTCCGAGATTCAAAAATGGCAACATCCAGGTTCATCTTCTGTGAAAAAGTACAGTAATTCTAAAAGAAGAGCAAAATAATGCATTTACAGACATTTCTGGTGAACGCAAGAAAATATGATTCTGAAAACACTGCAGTATGATTAAAAACACTCAGAGGACAAACCTCCGCAGCACTGTGCCACATGATCAGGGAAGTCATCAAAAATCTCCCTCATGACGGACTGCACTGCTTGAACATAGAAGTGAAAACAAGAAAAGAACCTTGATATATTTTGTTTGAAGCTACTACACCTACATTGTTCATTTTCTCAGTGTGCTGAGGACATCTACTGGTGCCACATTTGTTACATGATCCCTTTTCTTACTCTGGGCTATAAAATCCAGTTCATCAAAGCAATACAATTCCTCAGCAAATCACTAAGGATGAACAGCCCCCTCAGTTGATTTGTATCCTCTGCCCACCCATCTTGCCCATGTTCCACTGTCTAACTTGCTAAATGGTGTTATATTTCCTAGCTCTTTTTCTGAATGCACGAGTGATTTGTTGCCATCTCTCTCTCTCTCTCTCAGGTGAATGTGCAAAGTGTAATACAGACTTATGGTTGCCATGTTCCTCTTCCCTGACATGGCACAAAATTCGCTGCCGCTCCATTTATCAAAGCTCCTCACACTGGCACCAGCTTTAAAATGACCTTCATTAAATTGATATTTTCCTGCAACGCAGATTGAAACATTCATTGTCTCCACCTACACTCTGACCAGTGTAATAGGCTTGAGCGTCTGGCATAATTTTTATAGCCTCTTTTAGAACATCACTCATTCTCCCACAAGTTCTTCTAAGTATGCATGCACATTTTAGAGCTTCTCGGAAAAATACATAATAGGCTTTGTTGTGCGACGTCAAGGCTGCACACACGGCTCAATTTCTCTGTCAGGGAGCTGAGTGAAATATGGTTACCCCTAGCACCATGGTGGAATTTTGCTTTCGCAGGGAAAACTGTCAGAGAGAAAAACTTGAGCAGGTTTTAATCGGACACTGTGCGGAAAATGACATGGCAGGTCAGTAGAGGGAAATTTAGCATTGCCTTTGTAAGGGCAATTTGTATTATTATACCTTTGTATAGTATACCTTATTAAATCAACCAATTATTTCAAACCATCAGGATACTATAAGCGG
This sequence comes from Opsariichthys bidens, assembly GCA_037194245.1. Taxonomy (NCBI): domain Eukaryota; kingdom Metazoa; phylum Chordata; class Actinopteri; order Cypriniformes; family Xenocyprididae; genus Opsariichthys; species Opsariichthys bidens. The sequence goes on from CM074296.1 coordinate 16,019,917, forward strand.
TTACCGATAAAGTGATCAAAATCAGGAAGAGTAAGCTTTACACTGCAAAGGTGGAATAGAAGCTGCTTCTGACATTGTATTTATGTTTATTTATATAGACTGTTTAATGCTGCTCAAAGGTGGCATACTGTACATGTATACATAACAATTGCATAAATTAAATAGTCTTCATAATGTGTATATATATAACTCATTCCAGATATATTAAAACAAAAAATTATTAGTGCTGATTATTCGAATCCTGGTTTGTGCCATAAAATGTGCTTTTGCACACCGTTTATATAATTGTTTATCCTTTGTGCCAATAAAAACGTTTCAGGTTTTTTTTTTTTTTTAAAGAAAAGAAAAGAAAAAAAGAAAAAAAAAACAGTTCCAGTGATTTCCGATCACAAATTTTCACTGTACAGAGTGCAAGCACCTCACCATTAGAGTTCGATGCCCATGACGCTGCGACACATATACCTTGCGTAAAAGTTCTATTAAACTAAAACAGTTGACAAGGTATAAGCGAAAAATGCTACTGATTGCCAAACAGTTAGCAAAAGCAGTGTTAAAATAGTGATGAAAAAATATGTATTGCTCTCCACTGGCATTACGTGATACATTAAGACTTTTCTCTGATATACGGATTCCATTTTCTGTTCCATTTGCAAGCAATTTGCTTAAATATGTAATGACACCCTTGGATAATTAAAAACAAGACAATGTCACTTTTTGGCAGAATAACAACAAAAAATAAATAAATAATTTTTAAAAGGCTAGGCATTGGGATCGCATTCATTACCGGCCAGCAAATTAATTATGAGTGTGTTAATTACATTTAGGCTTTGCACTATAATCCTGCACATTTCAAATTTCATTTTGTCTTTACTTCTAAATTTGTGAACAACCTGATGATCCGTATTATTCAACATGACTTGAGAATCATGTCATTCGAAAACCTGTCTGACTTCTTTCTTCAGTGGAACACACAAAAAAAGATATTTTGCAACACTGGATCCCATTGATATTCATTGTATGGATGGATACATACACACAAAAACACTGATGCAATTTTCAAAACATCTTCTCGTGTTCCACAGAAGAAAGTAAGTCATACAGATTTGGAATAACATGAGTGTAGATTGCTGGATATTTGTCTATGAGTAGATGAGTATTGTATTTTACTTACTGGTTTCTTTTCCTTTTTTTACCAATTCCAAACACAATAAAATGAGGTGATTTATTTTTAGTGACCACAGAGAGAGATTGTTTTAAACAGAAGTTGCAGTAGTTTCCACTCTGACAGGCGAGTTCAGTGAGTTCATACCGAAAAACATGCAGCATGCCATGACAAAATTACAGAGCAATTCTGACAAAAATAGCAAACATTTCAGAAAAAAATAAGAGAAACTCGCATAAAATCATAAGTGCAGATATTGATTGCAATAGAGTTCCTGATGCATTAAACTGTCCAAGCTCTGAATTAAAGGCTTTCTGGAAGAAGTCCACGGTTTTCAAAACCTGGACTTTTCATTTCTACTATTAAAAAATGTTTTTATAATTTTTAGGCACTGGAAGTATCTGCACTATTGTGGGGACATACTGATTGGTGCTACACTTAGAGGTGTTAACATTATCACTTCTCAAACCTACACTCTTTCGTTTCACAGGAATATCTTAAAACCGTTAACGTCCCAGGCATCAGTTTCTAAAACTCCAAGTGATAATTGCTGTTGCAATAAATATCCAATCACAGTTTGATTTTGCACAGTTTTGTAGCTTTCAATATAGAAAAAAATAAGGAAGAAGAGGAGGAAAAACATCTTATAAAGATAAATGAATGAATGTAAATGTACATTAATTTGAAGACAATGCCATTCTCAATTAGGAGGCCTTTAATTGAAACCATCCCAAATACTTGTGCTATGTATTTAGCTTATTCTCACATTACACACATTAGCTCAAAAATGGTTAAAGGGCTAGTCTAAGACATTTTAAGGATGAGTTTGTGAAATTAAAGTTTTTCCTAACTCTGTGACACTTGAAATATCTCAGTTTTTTTTCTCTTGATTTCTCCCCAAAAAGTGGACACATGCTGCGTCCCAATATGCCTACTCATACTATGCCCTAAATGTATGTACTGTTCTTGTGAAGAACAAATGCATACTTTTGAATGTGTAGCAGAAGAGTGTGCAAGCTTTGGGACATACTACTTTGTCATAATTTCATCTAATTTCATAAATTTCATCTCTGTCACAGTTATGCGCAACCTGTAAATGTTAAAACTGGCCTGTCAATCATCTTGTCTCAGTTAAAATTCTCCACATTCAATTAAATTTAACATTTAATGAATCTCTTTTCGTCAGGTTAGATACTGACTATCAATTACTCAAACCCCTTTATCTATGTCTCGCACATCCGTCATGTTTGTAGTTTTTTTTTTTTTTTTTTTTCTTTTTATTCATGTTTGTAGTTCTAATCAAGTCCTCATCCGCAGCATAATGGGTTGTGGGCAATATTAGCCCTAAGATTGTGCGCAGAACTGCACTTCAGATTCTAACTGGAAAAAGAAGCCCATCTTGGGTATCTTTGGAAAACTCATTTCAACATACTATGATTTGGGGCACTAATTCTAATTCTAACTTCAAATACTATTTAGGACAGATAGTATGCAAATTGGGGTGCAGCGACAGCGTTTCTGTTGCATTGTCAGTATATTACTGACCAACCCAACATAGCAACACTGGCTCAAACAATGGGGTGGAGCTATCTGTTAAGTGACCAATTATTAGGTTTAAGGGGCAATCATTTTTTCACACAGGGCCATTGTTTTCCCTTAATGACAACAACCTTCATTTAAAAACTGCATTTTGTGTTTACTTGTGTTATCTTTGACTAATATTTACATTTGTTTGATGATCTGAAACATTTAAGTGTGACAAACATGCCAAAAATAAGTAATCAGCAAGGGGGCAATTTTTAACACCACTTTGTTGTTGAAACTTGCCAGTGGTATCTATCTTTTTGGACATTCCAAGTCAATCTCCAGAATAAAAACCTATTGAACAAGCCATCCCAATACTTATGCTCACATTAGGCAGAGGAATGAAACTCTAAAAGTGTTGTTCTTCTTAATTGGTAAAATATTTTGTGTTGAAACAGTCAATAATAAAGTGAAACATTCTGTACTTCTGCCTCATATTAATCTTTTTATCATATTCATAGATGTCTCGACAGCACAGCTAACAGAGCACAGATTTTGTCTTTACTGTTCAAATATTTACTGAGGGCACTGTATGTGTGTGTATATATATATATATATATATGTATGTATGTATATATGTCAAGTCAAGTCAAGTCATCTTTATTTATATAGCGCTTTTTACAATGCAAATTGTGGCAAAGCAGCTTTACATTAATAAGAAAATGGTGTCATTGTGCAGCTTATTCTATATATTATTGATTCATTCCTTTGCAAATATCAGTAGTTATTAGTCTACTTAATTTAGGTATATCAGCACTGGAGAAAACAGTGACGTAATCGTCCGGCTCAGCTCAGTTTGTATACAACGGCGCCAATGCAGACATATCAAAAACACTGCTGAATATCAAGCAAGTGTCCCCAACTTAAGCAAGCCAATGGCAACAGCGGCAAGGAACCAAAACTCCAACAAATGGAGAAAAAAACCTCGGGAGAAACCAGGCTTAGTCGGGGGTGCAGTTCTCCTCTGGCCAACAGTGAACACTTGTCCGATACTCAGGCAGAGTTACAGGTCATTAAACCGATTTGGAATCGCAACAGTCAAAATATTTAATCTAGTTTAAGATCTTTTTGATCACGCCGGTATGGGACGGTTTGTTGGGATATGTGCCACTGGCTGATGAGTCGGTAAGGTCTTAACAAAGGATGAGCTAGTTAACACAGTCTCCGCCGACACCACAGGGCCACGTTGCTGCCGCACACAGGCACAGGTTCCCCGTCCGACCCGGACACGGCCCAGATCCAGCCAATCACGTTAATTGGTAAACCTCGGGATAAGCAGAGAGACAAAAAATTAGCGTAGACGCCATTCTTCTTCTGACGTACCGAGTACATCTGGTGTTATAGGAAGTGTTCCCGGTTCCGGCTGACCTGATCTATGCAGCCTAACAATCCTTTAACGGATATGAAGACAAAAGTTTATATTTGTTCAAATATGTTCATATTTCCTGGTTCTAGTAAGGACTCTAGCTGCTGCGTTTTGGACCAGCTGTAATTTGTTTATCACGCGAGCAGGGCAACCACCCAATAGAGCGTTACAGTAATCTAGTCTCGAGGTCATAAACGCATGAACTAGCTGTTCCGCATTTGTCATTGAGAGCATATGTCGCAATTTAGATATATTTTTAAGATGGAAGAATGCGGTTTTACATATGCTAGAAATGTGGCTTTCAAATGAAAGATTGGTATCAAAGAGCACACCCAGGTTCCTAACTGACGAAGACGACTTAACAGAGCAGCCATCAAGTGTTAGACAGTATTCTAGGTTTTTATGTGCTGAAGCTTTTGGTCCAACAATAATATGTATAAAATTTAAGGTGAGGTTTGTCGCAGAGATTGATGAAAATGCATGTCCTTTGCTAAATCAATCACTTTCACAATCACAGTGAACAAAATGGCATCTGGCAAGAAACTACGATGAAAATGCATTTGATTTATTGAATAAGTGTGAAAGCGCAAGAAATCTCTACTTCCTCCTCCTCGCCCTGCTCCGTACAACAACCGCTCACCAAATATTAGCGAGAGAAATTCAATTGAAGAAATATTGAGCTGCAAGAAGAAATTGATAAAGTGAAAATTACCCTACGAGTGAACTCTCAAAAGATGAGGATTGATTCATATGTAGAGATGTCGCCGATGTCTAGCGGCACAAAAACATTACCTGGAGTGCCAGCAATCTTCTGATCGCTGACAGAGAAAGGCATGAAGGATTCTGCCAAGTGTTGGGGTGATGGGAGCGTTGTGCCACTTGTTATGATATTGTCTGGTGGAAAATGGATGACACCATTTCTATTCACAATATGTTCTCCCAGTTTGTTAATGAAGGCTTCTGGGACAGTGGGGTGGAAGAAAGAGAAAGCATCTCAAAATCTTCCCCCCCAAAAAATGAAATGAATAAAGAACTTGACCTTAATTCGTATAGAATGTAAAATGGAGTGAAGTGGGAAAGAAGCAGCTCGCTTCAAGGCCATTTGAATTTGTGCCTGGGCTGTCGAGACTGTGAAATATTAATTGGTTGTGGGTGAGTGGGAGCAAATGGCAACTCTGAAGGCGGTACCAGAGTAAAGAGAAAAATCACACGCTTGGAAAGACACATCATGTAGCACCGCAGACGTGATCATGGACCGGTCAGGTTCATCTGGACAGTAATCCTTCCAGTGATTCCAAGTAGATAAAGTACAGCAAGCTGTTATTGTGAAGTACACAGTACATTTCCGTCCTCCTGAACGGTTCACATTAGGCTTCTGGTTTCATTTGAAAAGAACAAGGAAAGTGCGAGAAAATTTACAGTAAATCGCTTAGCAGAAAACAAAACTGCTGAATAAGTAAATTAATCCTATGCATTAGTCTTTCTCGTCAAGAAACCTGACGCACGTATGCATTTTCCTGCGCCTTTACATCTGTGACCATTTAAATGTTTGCTTTACTATTGCAGTTTAAATAAACTTTATATCTCACATGTTTCAATTTTTAATTAATCAAACTTTAACAACATCCTCAAATCCTATTTTTGAATTATTAGACCTCCACAAACCAAAACTACTCTAACAATTCACCTTCCTGCAATCCTCTTATGTGTGTTTTCTGCATGCAGATGCAAGTTCTCTTTTCTCAGAGGACATTTTCTCAGCTTTTACTCCGCCTGTCACTACTGCCAAAGCACATCAAAGTCTTCTTTCCATTAGTCTAAATGGTAGCCTCTCTGTCATGGTTCAGAAGTTAAAAGTAATGGTTTATGCAGGGCATTGAAAGTGATGAATTCATTTCTTGAGACGCTGAGATGAAAAACAGATATTTGTGTTATTTGCTCATTAAGGTAATGAGGAAATTGAAATTGTGCAGGCTTTGTGTTTTAATTTGAAATGGCATACGAACACACGCACAAACAGCACAACAGAAATGGGTTACTCTGTAATTGCTTACGCTAATGTAGAAAGTATTACATCAAGTTTATTATTCTTGTTTTAAATTTTATTTTGAAGAAATAGGCATTTATATGAATATAAAGTCTGTTTTAACAAGCACCGTTAAAATTACAGTCCAAGTGGTCATAATTGGCATAAACAAATGAGTCAAAACATTACGACCACCTGCCTAATCGGCTGCTAGTCCTCCGCGTGCTGCCAAAAGATCGACGGTCCGCAGACGCATGGACTATACAAGACTGGGGAATTTAGAGGCCAGGGCAACTCTTTATCCTATTCCTCAAACCATTCCTGAACAATGTGTGCAGTGTGGCAGGGCACATTATGCGTCAAATCTACGTCCACATGAATGTCCCGACACAGGGTTTCCAAGCAGAACATTGCTCAGAGCATCACACTCTGTCCACTGGAATGTTGTCGTCACACAGTGCATCCTGGTGCCATCACTTTCCCAGGTAAATGTGGCACACGTACAGGGCCATCCATGTGATTTAGAAGAATAGGGGATTCATCAGACCAGGCGACCTTCTTCCACTGCTTCAAGGTCCAGTTCCGAAGCTTACGTTCCCATTGTAGGGGCTTTCAGCGGTGGACAGGGGTCATCATAGGCACTCTGATTGATTTGCGGCTCCACAGCCCTATATGCAGCAAAATGCGATGTACTGGGTGTTGAGACACATTCCTCCAATAACCATTAAAATTTTGTGTGACTTTTTGTGCCATTGTAGAGCTTCTGTTGGCTCGCACCAGCTTTCATTGCCCTTGTGCATCGATGAGCAATGGGAGCTCAACATCATGTCAACGGTTTGTTGTTTTTTCCGTCCTCAGACAACGGTTGGTAAATTTTCACCACTGCTGACTGGGAGCAACACACAAGCCTTGCAATTTCAGAGATACTCTGACCAAGTCGCCTTGGAATAACAATTTGACCATTGTTAAAGTCACTCAGATCTTTATTCCTGCCCATTTGTCCAGCATCCAACATGTTGATGACCATGTATGGTCAATGTATGGCCAATGACTGGTCAATGTTTTGGCTAATCATTTTATGTATATGTACACACATATATACACATATACATTCAGACACACACACACATATACATACATACATATATATATATATATATATACACACACACACACACAATTTCACAATATGACTTTTTTTTTACTGTATTTTTGATCAAATAAATTCAGCCTTTTTGAGAGTAAAACTAATCATTGCAAAAACATTACAAAAAAAACTTACCAACCCTAAAGTTTTGAACACATTTTTATAAAGTCTTTATAAAGAAATCCACGATAAAATAATATTTCCATAGTACACACTTATTATAGTTATATGTTTCACTGTGTACTTTCACTGCATTACATTTCAAATCCACATTGCAATCCCAGTTTAAACAGGATTTTCAATATTCTTCAGCCTACTCTCAGAAACTGATGACCCGTGTACAAAGCCCATGGCTGCCCCGTGAGCATTTTATTGATCCACTCCAATTAACATTAGCATAGAACCGCTAACGTACAATTAACACTCCCACTCATGGGTCATGACCGACTGCCATCTTTGAGGCTAAATGCAGGTTCTAATAAAGTCAGCAGCAGGCAATGAGATCAAGACATCCAGCCCCCACACACACACACACACACACAAACCTGCTCCATTTCTGTTTGCTACATCGCTTTCCCCTGTCCATAAACACATTTCTTTCTCTTTCCCTTGGCACAAATTTCCATTCAGATCTATTCACGAGTTGGATTCGGATCTCAGGGTTGGCAGGATGAGAGGAAGGCCATGGCCTTTATCAATATTACATTTGTGCAGGAAATTGCGCCGCATTCAGCGGGAGAATAGATCTCAAAAGTCAATATAGCGAGCAACAGCTAACAGCCTCTCCAAGTAACTCACAATACAGTGCCTAGTCAAGCGCTTCACTGCAGTCTGCTGATGTTATATACGCTGGCTGTTAAAATATAAGCGTTATGCTAGACTGAGCTGATGTTGTTCTTCTGCTTTCGGGAGTTTGTGTGTCTGTGCGAGTGTGGCATTAGTCGAAATTTCTCCAGAGCTATTTGGCACAAATGTAGTGTCACAATGTGGCTCTTCAATAAGCAATCCAGATCCATGTTGTTCTCAAAAATATATACCACAGGCTGTTTATGATCTTGTCTGTGCGGTTTGTGAAAACAGGAGGTGTAATCATATTTTACAACCACAGAGCTGAAGTTCCAACCTCCGTTCTCTCCCGTGCGGAAAGGGATGGAGTAGTATAAACAAGACCATTCAACTCCGGTAGTCAAATTTTTCAATTTCCTTCTAGGAAAAGTCCAGACTTTCAACTCAAAACCTTATGCAGACATCCAGGATGCTCTATTTGCAGAGATGCAGTTGTATAACATCATGTAAATATGCTCTTATATTTACATTTAGATACATTAGCCATCATGCATAATTATAATGCAGGTCCATATTCTGATCGTATGTTTTTTTCACAAGCACTTTATACCAACTACAAACCACATCAACTATTATTCACTTTGTATATAATCATTTAATGTAATGGTGAGTGAGGGCTGGAATTGAAAAACAAAAATCCTCCATAACAATAAGTCAATGACAATAAGTCAACATAAAATAAAAATTCACCCGTGTTATTGATCTTATTATGACTGATTCATCCATGCACATTTTTTGGCACTAATTTTTAATCAAATTTTCATAAGACTTCTCCAATCATTTTGTCCACGTCAGTCCTGTCCATTTCTTTCAGTCGGCCTCGAGCTTGCAGTCAGATCTGCCTCCAATTGATGGATAACCAAGTTCCAGCACTACATATTTTTCTGTTCGATAATCCATTTCACGGGTATTACATCACAATATTGAAGAAAAAATCTGTTGCTGCTTCCACCGCGACTCTAATATCAGTGCATCCCTAAAAATATTTGCAGAGACAGGCGTGTAAGACATTACCTCTGTTGATATTCATACACCTTCAAAAACCGATCTTAGTATTACCTAGCATTGATTATTCTTCATAATTTGATTGCTAGGTGATTTAATCATTGATACACTCCTGCAGTGCTAATAATAGTGATGCCATTGCGTTTCCTTACACATGACCTTTCCAAGCACCAGGTGCCTTTATCATGGGAAGTTGGAGATATCAAGTAGGAATAGCCACATCTGACTTTGAATGGAATGAAGCAATTGCATTTCACAGAAAATATACCTGCCTTAGGTAAACCTATTTTCTCAACAGTTCTTCTGAAACTGCCTTTCAAAAGAAGCACTCCATTTTAAAATGTGCCACAGAAACACAAAACACCCACAATTATGCAGATCAAAGTCAAATGGTGAGTATCATGTCCTTCTCAAAGAGCTGTGGTATAGATCGGTACGCTACTCTCACACCTTGAATATTTTGTTCGCAGGACTCATTTATCATCAAACTCTTTGAAGATCAGCAGGTGAGGAGACTGCCAGGCTGTTTAAAATGCAGCACTTGCCTCCGGTTTGTCTGCGTGTCTGACGTCCTGTTTGCTTTTAACTGTGGCGTCAGCCTAGGGACAAAGCGTACACCTTCACATTTAAGAGAAAAAAATCCAATGAGATTAGCCTTGCCAACGCTGGAAAAATAGGGGGATATCTTTTTTCATTTGTGTTTAACTTTTAAATAGCCATTTTTTGTAAGACCTGAAGCCATTCCATTATTTACAAAAATAATAAACCTCGATCCAAACAGATATTAAAAGCTTTGGCGCATTGCTAACTTCAAGTTACAGCTTAAACCAGGTTCTAAGCATGCAATCAATTAATTAATTTGTGGCCATATTTCATGCCACTTACTTCAACCACACGGCCTCTCCCCCAAACCCACCTTCCTAAGAATGTCAGCCAATCCAATGTCAACAAACACTAACAGCACACTGACTGACAGAGAGGGAAGAAAAAACATGACCTTGGGGCAGAGCATTATTTCTCAAGACAAGCATTGTCAGGTAGTAGGGATGATTTATTTGTGGCATTCCAAAAAATAATCACTTATAGCACTTAATTATCATCGAAGATGAACATGTATGAAATAACACCCATCACCCATGAAATAACACATAACATGTTCAAACAAAAACCCCCATAAAAGAGATCAACAACACACAGGAGTGGCTAAAACATGCAAGATTTAATTAATAAAGTGTGGAAGATTTTTAGGTTAATTATTGGCATGATTTGCATGATTGCTGTGTTTTAATGCAAATTAGAAATATAGAATCTGCTTTCGTTATTTTAAAAAGCATTACCAGAAAAATATATTGAAGAATAATGCCCACCTCCATCCCCAAACAGCATTCCAAGGTTAAATTATGTTCCCGACAAGGATAAATGCACTGAAATCTTTAAACAAAGCTAAAAGGAGAAAAAGGAACTGCTGGGCAGTGATGTCCAAATTATGACATACTTCTGGATTGAGGGTTGAGGGTCAAATTCTCATAGGACTCCAATCTGCCAGGTCTCAATTGAGGCGGAACCAGTGTCCCTGCTGCAGAATTACCCTCCAGACCTGGGCTGTCAGCCACAGTACATTCAATTAATTCTAAACCATATGGAACCTCATTACAGCGCTGAGGTTTGGGAAGAACCTGAAGCCCTTCAGTGTACACTACCATAACTGTCACTTTCCTTTCTGAAGGATGTCAAATGAGCAAAAGTCTCATATATGGTTGTCAACTCAATGGTGCAGGTGACATTTGTAAAGTCGAACAATGCTCAATGTTTATCTCAAATTCTAGGCCCAGTTTTAATTTCTTATGAAAGACTCAGGAATTAATATAGTCTGTCTTAGTATACTGACAACACATTGTTAGCATTAAACTAAATACAGTATCGTTAACTTTGTTTCTTTTTAAATTTGGTTCAGTGAGCAGCTTACACAAAATGAGCTTATACTGAAGACGTTTTGATGAGGAGGTCGTGATTATTTCTTTCATTGCATCATCTGTTATCTGTACAGCATACTAACTACTTCAATGTAAATTATAGTGTATTTGAAAAGAGATTTGGACAGCAATGAGATATGATGCAATAATCAGTAGATAAAACATTCTCCTATGCACTGCCATATACTATATTTTGTCTCAGTCGTACAGATTTTAAGTCATTTCTAAAACTGAGAGACTACTTGATGCGCAAAGGAGCGAAACATTTCTTTGACATCATGGTAAATGGGGCGCAAAAATAAATGTGATGGTCTATCCTGAAGTCAGAGGAAATTCATAAAGACTGTGTGTGTGTGGTGATTTAGTTAAAGTCTGCACCAAAGAAGGACAATTACATCTTAAAAAGTAGATGTCTGTATATCACAGAACACGAAAATCAATAGGCATTCATTATCCAAGACACAGGGGGCCAATGTCCGCAGGGTGAAAATCCAATCGGCCTCAAACTGTTACATCAAAAGATTTACACTTCCTCATCTGGACTTTCAGAAAAAGTACATCACCAAACATCTGACAAACAAGACAACAGACAACTTGCAGCTGTAGTGCTTCAGAGGTCACTTCTGTACCGTAACACTTCAGTTTGATACACACCCCAGGCAATGTAGCATCGCAGGAGGAAATAGTGATAATGTTTTGTAGAAAAGAGTTTTTGTGGTTGCATAACAGAATGGATTCTATCGTTATTATGAACAATACTGCAATGTCTCGGTCCAATGGGAGTCAAAATCAAAGCAGTTTTGGTTCATCCTTGGCGTTATCTGTGAAATTCTGTATGGGCGACATCGTCCCTCAGGATTTTAGCCTGGTGAAAAACAATTAGTCATGGATCTGACTGAGATCTTGGCAACAGTGATTTCAGAAAATGTGTGATATTTGAGAAGCTGATTATGAAATCACCCATGGGTTTTCAAAATAGACTTAATAAGGTTTATTAAAAATCAAAACCTCATCTGCCTGAGACATGATGAATCTCACCGGCTGCATTCATATGCCAGCATAAAAGCCTTTGAAGTGCACTCACCACCAGATATCAGATTTCCTGTAGTAATTTCTAAGATGCTTCTTGAGAAGTTACTATCTTTGTACATTCAATTTATGAGTACACATTTATCAATTTTAGTCTTTTGCGATATTCCGTATACCAGACGCTTTAAAGTAGATATGTTTCGACAACATCATGAATTAGCTTGTCAAGAATGAAAATCTTTCAATCTGACCTAATTGATTTTAATAATTGGCTCTTCATAATCTTTCCTCAAAGACTGCATTTCACCACCATAATTTTTATGTTGCCCTTAATCTTATAAAAAAAAAAAAACTAAAGACATTGCTATTAATTTTAATGTAGCATATGAGTGGGAAGAGGGACTGTTTCATTTAAGAAATTCAGAGATACAACATGTTTTCTTCCAGATTCTCCATCTCAGACACCTTCAAAAGCAGGTCAGCTCTAAAACATGTTTTTGTTGCCCTCTGCCTCCATTCCTGCAAGGCCAGAGACCCAAGTAATGAGACGTATATCCCATCCCACCAAGCTGACTTCAATTCAGCAGGGTGGGAACACCCCAATAAGGCTTCTACAAACTACTCACTTCAATCTCTGGCAGCCATTTCCAACTTATCAAGAGCCATTACCTGCCTGGTGCTCTGAAGGGTCAAGGACAAGGAAAGAAACATTGCTTGTTTATTCTATAAGGACAAACAATAAAGCAGAGAGCTGCTAGCAAGCTCTCTCCACGTATAAGTTGAGAAAACCTTGTGAAAGATTGTTTTAAGATTTGATGTTTTTGATTAGGACAACTAATATAATTCGTTTCATAAAAGGTTTCATTAAAGGTGAAAATGCTGCAATACTGTCCTGAGAAATGTAATGCTGTTCAATCAAAACTGAAAATTCTGTCATCGTTTACTCATGTCATTTCAACCCCGTATGACTTTCTTTCTGCTTGACAAAAGTTGGTGGCCAAACAGTTTTGGTTACAATTGACTTCCAATGTATGGTCAAAAAAAAAAAATCCTTTAATAATAATAATTCAATCAAATATATACTTTTTTTGCCATGTGGTGCAACCAAATACTTGTAAATATAAATCAAGCCATACTTGAAATCTGCTGTTTTTAACAGTATTTGAGCGATATCTACAAATCTTTTTTTTTACTCTGGAACATTGATCTATTGGGGTCCTCTGGATGTTGCATTACAACATTGGGCTTCACATTATCATCTTGTCAGTTGATAAAATATTTGCAGTTGTTCCACCCTGACATTTGAGAATGTACAACTTGCCATGCAAAAGTTTTTCAATTATCTCAAAAAAAAAAAAAAAACACACATTTTACAGTATCTCACAAAAGTGAGTACATGCCTCACATTTCAGCAACCATTTTAGTATATCTTCTCAAGGGACAATACTATAGAAGTGAAACTTGAATATATTTTAGAGTAGTCAATGTGCTGCTTGTATAGCAGTATAGATTTCCTGCCCTCTGAAAATAACACAGCCATTATTGTCAAAATAGCTGACAACAAAAGTGAGTATACGCTAAGTGATAACAGCACACAACTGTACGTCGTTTAAGCCACATGTCCTATTCATAATGTTCATGTTTTTGTCTGCTGCACCGGACCATACAAACGTGTGTATCTAGTATTAGAGCAGTTAAAGTTTGATGCTTTGAGTTCAGTTCTCTCATACTGAACACATGATTTTCAACATGGCACCTCATGGCAAAGAACTCTCTGAGGATTTGAGAATTAGAATTGTTGCTCTCCACAAAGATGGCCTAGGCTAAAAGAAGATCGGTAACACCCTGAAACTGAGTTACAGTACAGTGGTCGGGGTCATACAGAGGTTTTCGAAGACAGGTTCCACTCAGAACAGGCCTCACAAGGGTCGATCAAACAAGCTGAGTCCTCAGGCTGAACGTCAGGTGCAGAAGCTGGCTTCAAAAAAAAAAAACAGACGCATTAGTGCTGCCAGCATTGCTTTAGAGGTTGCAAAAGCAGAAGGTCAGCTTGTCAGTGCTCAGGCCATACACCGCACACTGCAACAAGCCATTTTTTGCATGACTGTCGTCCCAGAAGGACGCTGGCTCACAAGAAAGCCTGCAAACAGTTTGCTGAAGACAACCTGTCCAAGAGCATGAATTACTGGAGTTATGTCCTGTGGTCTGATGAGACTACGATAAACTTGTTTGGCAATGACCTGGTGAAGAGTACCAAGAAAACTGTGACTTGGTGGTACCATTATGTTCTAGGGCTGCATGAGTGCTGCTGGTATTGGGGAGCTACACTTCATTGTGAGAAACATGGATTCCAACATGTACTGTGACATTCTGAAGCAGAACATGATGCCCTCCATTCAGAAACTGGGCCGAATGAGTTTCACAGCATGAAAAAGACCCCAAACAAACCACCAAGATGACAACTGCATTCCTGCGGAAACTGAAGGTGATGGAGTGGCCAAGTATGTCTCCAGACCTGAACAGCGCCATGTGTAGGACAGTAAATCTATACTGCTATAAGCTGTGGCCTTTTGGCTTGCTTAAGTTGGGGACACTTGCTTGATATTCAGCAGTGTTTTTGATATGCCTGCATTGGCACCGTTGTATGCAAACTGAGCTGAGCTGGACGATTATGTCACTGTTTTCTCCAGTGCTGATATATATAAATTAACTAGACTAATAACTACTGATCTTTGCAACGGAATGAATCAATAGTATATAGAATAAGCTGGACAATGACACCATTTTTTTCACCTCTCCTCCCACTGCTTCCTCCTGTCCCCTTTCACTATGTCCATGTATTCTTACAATTCAACAGCTCCTCTTTCTCTTTCCACTACACCCTCCACTCTTCTCCCATCCTTTTCACTTCCTCCTCTCTCCTCATATATGATCTTCTTTATGTTCCACTCTTTCATTCATTGTCATTACACCCTTTCCTCTACCCACACCACCGCTCACACCTCTTTATTTTCCCCTTCTCTTACTCTGTGTATACTTTTCCCTTTTATATTTTTCTTATTACATAATGCAATTGTGATAAATGGGTAAACATTTGGGGAAACGGCATTTCCTGTGTTGTGTGTGTTATTAATCAAGCAGATATCAGTTTGGGGCAAAATGAAAACATACCATGTGCATTTGATAATATGATAAATTCCAGTGATTTGTTCGAGTTTTAGTTGGATTTTTGGTTGGATGTATGAACTATTATGAAAACATCTGAGAACATTGTGCGTAGTGTTTTGAGAAAATGGTTTGCTTGATTTGCAATTTGTGTGCAATGAATGAAAACTTACAATCTGTTCAGGACAGTTACAAGGTGTTAACTATTTTGAGAATAGTGATTCAAGCTTGGAGAAACATCAAATCGATTGAGAAAAATAAAAAAAGTCTTTTGAAAGTTTTGAAATAAAAGACTAAAATAGAATTTTCTTGTAAAAACATACTCCAAAAATCTTTTTTTTGTTTTATTTAATCCTTTGAACAATCTTTTATACAATTGTAGGAATTATACCATTACAAGAACAGGCATACAAGGAAACTGCATTAAACCTTACTTTTGAGAGAGGAGAATGTTGGAAACAAACAGTATGTGCCAAATCACCTAAAATATTTAAAATGTTTTTTCATTGTTTAACATTGTATGGAAGATGGTCGATGGTACCCCTGGCCATCTTCCATAGAATTTGAATTTCTATGGAAATTTCTGAATTTGTTGACACATCCTTTCTCATGCTTTGTTTGCTATTCATTGTGCTGCAGTAGCAGTGAATTTTCCAAAGATCCAGAGTGGTCGAGAGAAAGAACGATATATAGTGGGGAGGGGGGGGGGGGTAGCAGTAGCCTTATGAAGGAGATGCCTGAGGGGCTTTTCAGAGGAGTCCTCCAAACTTCAAAGTCTCTTTGCTTCCATAAGAAAGGCCATTGGGGAGCTGGCATCAATTTTAAATGATAAAGAGAGAGGTTAGAGAGGGAGTGAGTGAAAGCATACCAGAATAAAAACCAAGACTCTTGTCAGGATTAAAATTAGTTGTGTTGGTACTGAGATTGAGTCGGCTGTATTCGTTCCACAGCTGAAGCTAGGAGAAGAACGGATTACCCTTTTGACAACCACATCAGAGTGTCCAGCGGAAAATATCATGAATGCATTATCAGCACTCATGCTGTACACTTCCTGCCCACATAATGGCACATCAAAGGAAGTGTAAAAAATATCTGATTAAATAATTGTTACTGCAATCTATATATATGGTTATATGTAGATAAGTTTATGTTAAGAGAATAACTATGATAAATCTCTGTAAAAAAAAATACAAATATTTAGTTATTTGTGTAAAATCTATGTGTGAACATTTTCCAATAGAAATGGCTTGATTCATCAATAAGTGTTTCTTTTTCCAAAATTTTAGATTTAAAACCTACTGAAACCACTGTGAAAAGAGGCCACTGCCATCAGCTAATACCACCTACATAAAGGGGTGTACCTAGTTTGCACCATTTATGTAAGGGTCAAATGTCAAACTGAAGTCCACATGGATGGCCAGTCCCAGGGTTTCCCATTAGAACATCGCCCAAAGCATCACACTCCCTCAACATTCCTGTCCAAAAAACATAGTCCTATCCCTATTCCTTTCCCTTAAACCTAATCTTACTCATAACTTATCACTAAACACAGAGGGAAATAATTGGAGATTAAGAATAGTATAGAAGTCACTAACCTTTGTTAGTGTAAGCTTAAACTTGACAGTAACTGTAAACCTAACCCTTAAATCTGATTGGTTAATTGTAATATTGTTCCATGATCAACAGTGATGTTTATATAGGAACATGTTCTACAGATATGACACTTGTGTGTTTACTAGGTGCTTTCAGCAGTGCACAGGGGTCATCATGGGCACCCTGACCGGTCTGCAGCTACTCAGCCCCATATGCAACAGGGTGCAACATACTGTGTGTTGTGGCACATTCCTCCCATAACCATCATTAAAATCTTAAGTGAACTCTTGTGCCAAAGTAGACCTTCAGTCGGTTCAGAACTGATGGGATAGCCTTTGTTGCCCTCGTGCATCAAAAAGTCTTGGGTGCCCAACACCCTGCTGCCGGCCACTCAGTTTCCGTAAGTGGGACAAGAAAGCTGAATCTAAGATTGCAGCAAGGTGCCAGAAACCCTAAATCACATCCATGTAATATATTTCAGATAAACTATTATATACCAAAACTCATAAATAAACTCACAGGTGAAAGCTAGTTTGTAACTACATTTATATTTTAAAGGATAGAATTATATATATATATATATATATATAATATATATATATATATATATATATATATATATATATATATAAAATGGGGCTAAGTGCTCATGAAAGAGATGAGTTTTTAGCTGTCTTTTGAATATTGCCAGGGATTCTGCATTCCTGATGAAGGTAGGGAGATCATTCCACCAGCAAGGAATAGTGAACAAGAATGTTCTGAAGAGTGATTTTGTGCCTCTCTGTGACGGTACCACAAGCCTGTGCTCCTTTAGTGATCGCAGGCTTCTGGTTGGGATGTAGATTTGAAACAGTGAGAGGAGGTATGAGGGTGCAGGGCCCGTGGTGGATCTGTAAGCAAGCGTCAACGCCTTGAACTTGATGCGAACAGCAAGTAGTAGCCAGTGCAGAGAGACGAAGAGAGGCGTGACGTGGGCTCTCTTGGGCTCGTTGAAGACAAGACATGCTGCAGTGTTCTGGATTATTTGAAGAGGTTTAATTGCACATGACGGCAGCCCAGCCAAATGAGCATTGCAGTCATCAAGCCTAGAAACGACCAGGGCCTGGACGAGAAGTTGTGCTGCCTGGGCCTGAAAAGGGCATGGCTGAGCTGTCATAGATTCAACAAATAAAACAAAACATAAAAATAAAACAAACAAATTTCATCTTTAGAAATAAAATAAATTCAAACATTCCTCAAATATTTAGTACTTATTGATTTAAGTTGCCGCAAATTTGTCGGCTGCACATTCATAAAGCAAATCTTCAGTTCCACCACTTTCCAGTGGTGCTCTGTTCGATAGAGATCTAGTGACTGGAGGTCATTTGAGTAGTGTTACTTTTAAAAGTAATGCATTACAATATTGCATTCCTCACTAAAAAAGTAACTAATTGGGTTTTTTAGTTACTTTTTATGAACAGCAACAGAGTTGAGTTGGGTCATTGAAGGTCAGCAGCAAAGACATTGGTTAATAAAGTGAAATTAAATACATAATTATATTTTTAAAATTATATTTATTTATATTACAGGTTTGCATAAAATTATGAGATTGCATTTCACTGTTTTTATTCATTTTGAGGAAAACTGAATGTTTTTGTGCAAGTGAGATGAGTAAATGCATGATCATATTTAGTCTAGAACTACAATAACCATGTTCACACAGCGCACACAACACCTTTGCACTATTTCTCTCAACATAGGGACAGGAGAACTGTCTGTCAATGAATGTGAAAAAGTAACTTACATTACTTATTTGAAAAAGTAAGAAAAAGTATATTTTATTGAAACTTGAAAAAGTAATGCGTTACTGCACTTGTTACTTAAAAAAGTAATCTGATTACCTAACTCAAGTTACTTGTAATGCATTACCCCTAACACTGCATTTGAGTATAGTGAACTCATTGTCATGTTCAGGAAAGGAGTTTGAGATGATTTGAGCTTTGTGACATACTGTTGGAAGTAGCCATCAGAAGATGGGTTCAATGAGGTCATAAAGGGATGGACATGGTTAGCAACAATACTAAGATAGGGTGTGGCTTTTAAACGATGCTCAATTGGTATTAAAGGGCCCAAAATGTGGCAAGAAAATATCCCCCGCACCATTACACCAGCAGCAGCAGCTTGAATCATTGATACAAGCCAGGATGGATCCATGCTTTCATGTTGTTTACGCCAAATTCTGACCCTACCATCTTAATTCTGCAGCAGAAATCAAGACTTATCAGACCAGGAAACATTTCTCCAGTCTTCTATTGTCCATTCTGGAGAGCCTGTGCAAATTGTAGCCTCCGTTTCCAGTGGAACCAGGTGTCTTCTGCTGCTGTAGCCCATCTGCTTGAATGTTTGACGTGTAGTGTGTTCAGAGGTGCTATTCTGCATACCTTTGTAGCGCGCAGGGCGGGCGAGAGCCGCGAGGGAACGCCGCGAGGCCAGTGACGCGAGAGATAACGAGCTTCAGCTGCTCGGCGCACCGGTCTCGTATCTCACGGAGGAACTCTGGAAGCATAAAAGAGGAGCGGCGACAGTGAAGGACGAGAGAGGACCAGGCCTGGATTTTATGTTGTGTTTTATTTTGTTTTTTGTGGGCGGCAGTTCCGTCACGACTGCGACTTTTACTTTCGTTTTATTGTTTGGTTAATTAAAAGTTGTTGAATGTTCGCCGGTTCCCGTCTCCTTCTTCCCATATTTACGAACTGTGTTACAACCTTCAACAGCCATGCCACGTTAAAAGTCACTTAAATCACATTTCTGATTAGATATTTGCGTTTGAGCAGTTGAACAGATATACTTAATAAAGTGGCCATTGAGTTTATGTATGAACATATGCATGTATAGAAGTCAAGTCAAGTCAAGCCTTTTTTTTATTAATTTTGTGGCAAAGCAGCTCAATGCAAATTAAAAAAACATTATATTTAAAAAATTGTGTCATTGTGCAGCTATTATATTATATATATTATATTCATTCCGTATTCAATAGTTATTTATGTATATTAGTCTAGTTTATTTATGTGTAGAGAACATTGACATGATCGTTCATGCTCAGCTCAGTCAGATACCTGCAGGCATATCACAGGCGGATCAAACACGCCAATGCAACGCAAGCAAATATCAACAAGCCAAGCCCCAGCAAAAAGCAAGCAAAAGGCAAAAAACAAAACTCAAAAAAAAAAGAAAAAACAACGGGGAACAACCTCTCGGGGAGAAGGGGCCAACACTTGGGGGGGCCACAACTCCAGAGTTGTCCTCCCACAGAGTTACAGTTGGCAAAAGACAAACAATTCAAAAAATTCAAAATCCAAAAAAATATTCATTATTTTAATTTTATTTTTTTTTTTGTGATATGTGCGTTGGGGGTTTGTTTGATGTTTGGTTGTATGTGCTGAGCTGGTTAAGTTGGGTCGGTAAGGAGTTACACAGAGGGTCGACAGCCAACACCACACACAGTCATTGCTGACGCACACAGGCACACAGCACCACTCCCCCACAGGCCCCCGTCCCCGATCCAGCGGCCCCACAATCAGATCCAGCCAATCACGTTAAAGAAACAAAAAAAATAGCGTAGAAAAAATTAGCGTTCATTCTTCTTCTGTACATCTGGTGTTATTACTTTGGTGTTATAGGAAGTCCCCTGGACGGTATCTATCCCTCCTAATGCAGCTATTATCGCCTTGACAAACAATGAATTAAAAAAGTTTATAGTATGTCAATGTTATGCCAAAAGTAAAATAGATGCGTTTTTTTTCTGATTTAAACTTGACAGAGTGTGTCCCTGCTGCTCGAACAATGCTGAGTTTCCCGAACCAGAGTTTAAGATTGTTCCAGAGTTTAGGTGCTGAATAGGATTGATTTTGATATTATTTAATTTGATTAACAACTGCCTGAATAACTGACAGATCAGAATAGAACGCATTAATAATAATGCATTAAGCTCTCACTCAGAGCCATTTAGAGTAGCAGTTTAGTATTGTAAGTAATTATTAGCAAGATTTTTAAAATTCTATACGATGTTTAATAGGAGCCCAGTGCAGTACAGAATTTGACAGGGGCTTACTATATTTTCCTTTTCTCTTCTCTTACTCTAGCAGCTAGTTTTTTTTTTGAGCTGTAATTTTTTTTTTATCACGACGGCAGCAGGCCACCCACCCAATAGAGCGTTAGTAATCTAGTCTCGAGGTCATAAACGCATTAGCTGTTCCGCATTTGTCATTTTGAGCATGAGAGCATATTTAGATATATTTTTATTTTTTTAAGAAAAGATCGGTTTTATGCATTTTATAATGCTTGAAAATGAAAATGAAAATCAAAAAAGCACATCACACACACCCACGTTCCTAACTGACGACTTAGAGCAGCAGCAGAGCAGCCCATCAAGTGTTAGACATTTTATTTTTTTTTTTATGTGAAGTTTTTATAAAATAAATTTTTTCTCTTTTTTTTTTTTCTTAGTTTAGTAGTAGGAAATTAATTTTTTATATTTTTTACGCATATTGAGAATTTTTTGAGAATTGGTAGGTTTTGGTAGGTTCGCGAGAGGAAATATAGATATGGTAACAGATCAGCGTAACAGTTGAAAGCTAATGCCATGCTTCCTAATGACATCTCCCAAGGGTAACATGTAACATGTAAAAAGAAAAAAGCAACCTAAACTGAACTGAGACTTGTGTACTTCCATATTTAACTTTGTGATCGAATGACATCTCTTTCGTACTACTACTACATGATATAATAAGGATAAGTATGATTTGAACCATGCCAATGCAATTTTAATTCCAAAAGCATAATTTTTTTCTAGTTCTATTCAAAAGAATATTGTGTTGTGTGTGTCAAAAAGCAGCACTGTAGGTCTAGTAACACTAATAGAAGAGAGAAACCATGAATGATAATAAGAGCAAAATCATTTGTAATAAACTCTAATGAGAGCGTCTCAGTACTATGGTACGGTCTAATCCTGACATGGAAATCTACAGATACTTTTTCTTCTAGGAAAGTAGGAACTAAAGCTATGATGATGCCTTTTTTTTTTTTTTTTGAACAGAAAGGTGTAGATTGGTCTGTAATTATAAAATAATTCACCCAGGGATCAAGTGTTGGTTTTTTTTTAATAAGTTTTGATAAATACCTGCTAAAAATTTTTTTTACGTAACCTAGTGATATAAAAGAAAATTAATGATCTTAGCACACACAAACAAACACTGAAACTGGTAATTGCGTTGCTTTCTATGGGGGATCAGAAAGCTCTCAGATTATATAAAAAAATAGCTTAATTTGTGTTCCAAAGGTCTTGTGTTCGAAGGTCTTGCAGGTTTGGAAAAACATGAAGGTGAGTCATTTCAGGATTAGCTCAAAGCGATTTTTTCCTAAATTGAATACGGAAGGCGGTCTGGCGAAAGCTAGATATTTTATTTTATAACTTGTTAAATATGGATTGTTAGCACAAAAAGCATTGCTTTGCTTCAGAAAGCCTTTATTAACCTCCCAAAGCCGTTTGGAGAATGTTTATGATGGATGGATGCATTTTCTTGAGCTTCAAACTCGTTGGCCCATTATAAAGTTGGGACGTGTCAGGATATTTATTTATATAACTCCGATTGTGTTCATCAGAAAGAAGAAAGTCATATATACCCAGGATGGCTTGAAGGTTAGTAAATCTTGGGGTAATATTCATTGTAAAAGGAACTAATCCTGACAGAATTTTTCATTTTGGGGGGAACTAACCCTTTAAGACCAATTTTTATAAACAAAGAAGAAAAACACAGCCAGGACAGGCACGCAAGACACGAGAGGTCATCTACCTGCCCGGTTTAGATACGCTATTTAATCTTGCCCTTCTCAGCTGACACAGCTCAAGGGGAACTTGGGAAGGCTGAGCCATGGAGGTGATTGCTACGTAGTATAGCCGGTGGACAACGGGGAAGTTCAGAGCTCATTTAAGAGACTTGAGGACCTTTTCACCTCGCACAGTGCACTGGGTCCTGGATGACAAATGAGCTCCTTAAAGCGCTGTGTTCTCCTGCTACTACAGTCCCGCCCCCTCACTCCACCTTTAGCCATTTATCTTTCACATCCCTGCTTCACCAACACGGCCTAGTTCATAAAGGGTGTTCAGTACAATGGGAAAAATAAAATGAATGAAAATCAGAATATACTTTGAGCGATTCTGATTGAATTATTCAAGAAATGGTCCATAAACTCCAAATCTGGAACTGAATACACAGCTAAACAGAAGAAAATGAGACAGCTGAGTGGAATGTCACAACTATTGATGATCTCTCCTCTCTTTGAGCTGAAAATAATGACGCTCTGATCAGCAGAAGCATTTTTCCATGTCTCCGTTTATTTGATCAAAACTGATTGGACTGGGGAAACGAATCCGGCTGTAGCTTTGAAAACAACCTGAAATAATTGAGCTATTCTCCAGAGTTTCATGAATGTTTTGAATGCGTTTAACAACAAGATTTGTGCCCAAAGGATATTTGCTTGTTCAATCATAAAATGTTTGTGTAGTGGAGATAGATAAAGCCTATCGAGTGGATGGAGTGTTCCTGTACGTAATAGCAAATAATAACACATCTGCAGGTTCCTGTGAGAGATGTAAACTCACTCTCAATTGTCTCCAAAGCAACAGATTACATGTCAAAAATTTAAACATCTCCTTCTCTGTTGTGAAAACTAATGAGGCTGATTACACACAAATCAGAAAAAAATGAAATGATTAGTCCTCTGAAATGCATAACAGAATTCATTTACAGGAATTCCACCCGCTTTGAGGAAGTTAATTGCATCATATTTGAAGAAGTCAGCTCATGCTCATTTCCACTCAAGTTTCATTTCTGGATCTACTTTCATAGCATGTAGACTTTCGCACTACAGCACACCATTTATTCCAATAAACAATAGGTCTACAGATGGGTCACAAAGACAGGTCATTTACAACAACTGTCAAATGATTACTGGAAAGAAATGAAACAATACTACAAACCTGTATCAACAATTGAGAATTAATTAATTTCATTAACATTTATTTAATATGTCTTCTCTGTTATAGAGACATTTTTTATTTATCAAGCATCGTTTTATTTGATTTTATTCTGAAATGTGTTCTTGCACACTGAAATAATATTACCAAAATTACAAATAAAACTGCAATCACTAAATCCATTGAAAGAATATGATTCATTTTGTTATTCAGATTTGCCTCCATTCAATCAACAACCATTTTATAGAACCATGTTACCTCCCAATATTTTTTCCATAATCCATTTCGCTCGGATGTAGGATGCAATAAGGGAAAAAAAGATCTATCGCTACTTCTGTTCCATCGCGACTGAAGTACAGTATATCTTGGGTGGTGCTGTAAAAGCCTCCTTTTTGGTGAATATAATGCGAGTAAATTATTCAAAATGGACAATACTGTGTGAAGTACTGTGTGCAATCCTGTGATGAAATTCAGACCTTGCTTGTTGCTTTAAGCTTTTAATCTAGTTTTTTTTTTTTTTTTTTTTACTTTCATCTCATTTTTCTGATAGATTTTCTCTTGGGTGGGCTCTCTTTATGTGTCAGATATTCTGCATGCCCCATATTTGTGCCTTGTGATGTTTCATGTACTTTTTCCTTCCTTAAGTCAGTGTTAGAGATTGTTCAGGGATTTCAAGAACCCCCCAAGCAATTTGTTGTGGGATTGAAATGGTCTAATGAATAGACCCTGAGTCAATTAGACAGAAGCTGTTTTTCTTTGTTTTGCTTATTGGCCTTGGCACTTTGAATGTACATCTTGTCATCCAATATTATTAAGCAAAAACAACTAGGGACAAATAAAGCATAAACAAGCAAGGGAGAAATCACTGACACCACACTCTAATATTGTTTCTCTCAGCAAAGCCACCATTTCCTCCTGCTTAGTTGCGATTAATGTTAATCTAATAGCTGGCTAGACACAACACTCTGCTTCAAGATGTGGAGATCAACTGTTCAGTAGTTTTCAGTGCATTCTGTTTGTTAATCAACAATTTACATATTTATTACACAAGCTTGTAATAAATCGTATGAGATTGAAAAATTTTATGTACAATCAAACCTTAACACAGACGGAAGTAGCTTAAATCTTGTTTTTGTTTTTTTATTGTGATGATTTTGGCTCGACAAATTAGAATATGGTGACATGCCAATCAGCTAATCAACTCAAAACACCTGCAAAGGTTTCCTGAGCCTTCAAAATCTCGGTCTCTCGGTTTGGTTCACTAGGCTACACAGTCATGGGGATTTTGACCAGAAGACAATCATCAACACCCTTCACAAGGAGGGTAAGCCACAAACATGTATTGCCAAAGAAGCTGGCTGTTCACAGAGGGCTGTCTCCAAGCAAGTAAACAGAAAGTTGAGTGGAAGGAAAAAGTGTGGAAGAAAAAGATGCACAACCAACTGAAAGGATTGTCAAGCAAAATCGATTCAAGAATTTGGGTGAACTTCACAATTACAATAACAATTACTTCAAGTCGCCTCGTCATTTAAATTAATAGCAGAACGACGAGCACTAAACGTGACATCCACTGGGGAGTAAAGCGAGCAGTCAGCGGAGGCTCGGGTGTGGAGCCAGACAGAAGTATAAACAAGGCTTTAAAAAATGTTGTACAAATATTCCATCTTCCAAATAATCTTCCATCATACCCAATGCATTCTCTTATGCAAATAATTTATTTTAGAATTTTCGAGTGTTACAATGAATAAATAGCACATCAAGGGAAAAAAAAAAGTGCATGAGAGTTCATTTTAAAAAGTTTTTTTTTTTTTGAAGGACATGGAGGAACAAACTCTGAAGGCCATGAGAAACAATCTACTTGTATTAAAAAAAACTAAGGTAATTGCACTCAAGACAGAGCCAGTTGTTCGTGATTCAGGTCAATAATGAATATGCTTTGATAACTTCAAAAAAGGATTTGAAAACTTAATTTTGCCTACTTTGTGCACAAAATGAATTTCTTACAATGGATAGTTACTGAACAATAAAATAAATAAGTGGTAATCTTCAATAATAAAACTGAAGAAGTATCTAAACTGGACTGATATTATTATTATTTTACTGCTATTGCATCAGTTTCCTCAAATTTTCCCTACACCATGCACACTCCCTATTACTCTAACAGGAGACATGCAAAGACCTTACACGAGTTCACAGCCTTCAAAGCACTTGACATTGCAGACCTTATGTTTTTCATATTTCTCAGCAGATGAATTAATGATGTTTCTGCACTGTTGATTTCACTTCTCTTCTAAAGCAGTAGAGTTGGGGGAAATATGACAGTACGGTACATGCTACGCTTTCACGAGACTAAACTCTTAGAAACACATGATGGTTGGATAGGTAAATTTCTTGATGGTTTCTGGATTTCGTAGAGGTCCATCATGGAAAGCAGCCCTTGTACATTCACAACAAAATGTGAAATGCAACTGTTTAACATTAAAAAGATAACTCACTTCAGAAAGAAAATAGATTTACTTGCCCTCATTTCGTTCCAAAACTGTACGACATTCTTTTTACTGTGGAACATAAAGATATTTTGAAGATGTTGCAGCATTGGGCCCCCTCATTTCATTTGTTGATATTTATCAAAATATCTTTTGTATTCTCCAAAAGAAAGCAAGCTACCATTTGTGCATTAAGGTTATTGTGGTTTTTGATTCTTAAATGTATTTTTATATAAAGTCTGTTTTCAAATTTACACTAGAGTTCTATTTTGGTCAGCTTCCGTAATGGCATAGTTAAAATTTAGTTTTTATTCTAATGATGACATAGTGATGTAGGCTCAAAAACAATCCTTCCCTCCAGACAGGTTTGATTAAACCATCAAAATATGAGGATAATATATTTTACATATGAGGGAAGAACAAAACACTAAACTTGGTTAAGACCTGACAATATTAATTGGCAAAACAAGGCAAACTATACCTTCAGGTTTTATTTTAAATGAATAGAAAAACCTCACAGGATAAGCATACATTGACAAGAGCATTTTTTTTAACTTTTTTCAGTTTACAACAATATTTTAAAATCAACTATTTTTATTTTGTTTACAACAATAGAGTGGTGCAGGTACTGTGTGACGTCAGAAAACGAAAGACTAATGTGCCACTGGTTCCAATGTCCTAATGGTGTTTATCGATGCGCATGTAAAATAAAGACTGTGGTAAACATAACTTGACTATACTATGACATTTTGTTCAACCATGTAAATTACACACACCCATAGCAAATTTTGGAGCAGTCATGTTCATTTTTGAAAACATAAAATCTCTTTTTTAGCTGAGACAGCTTGGGGTGTGGGTGTGTGCAGTTCACATTGTCGAATAAAACGTCAAAATATAATCGTTACGTTTACCACAAGCTTATTTTTACTCATAAAATCGAAAAACCCCATTAAAAACATTCATTAGAAAATCTTAAATGAACCAGTGGCGAAAGACTTCTGGGTTCTGATGTCCTGCACCACTCTATAACACTGATGCATACAGTATATTTGTGGTAAGAGCTGAAGAGCTGTTCTCAAAGCAATGCCAGGATCTATTGATTGTTATTTTTCCACACAACACAACACAGATCAAAGGCTGTTGCATTTGTGCATTAGGGTCTTCCCTGATCTCTGTGTAATCGAGCAGGCAGATGAAGCTCTCCAAGAACACCGTCGACGAAGCTAATCACCAGTCATTTAAATAGAACTTCTGGAGGTGAGAATATCGCCTTCACACAAGTGCTGAGCTAATTAGAGGTTATAGGACAGATTCCTGCTGCTTCCATTACACAAAATGGCATTACTGCAAAGAAACCGCAAGTCTCCAAACAGCCCAGGAAGTCTGGAAACAAGTTATGGTTTATTGAAGGCAATAAAAAGATGAGTGACAAGTGCCTGTATCACAGGAATATTTCTTCCGTCACAGGAATAGATCTACAATTCAATAAGGCGCTGCCGTTTGGTGCAAACTAATGAATGATACTCACAATGAGTGACAATAACCTACTTGGAAATTGGTCTGGGAAACAATGAGCCAAAATGAGGGAATAATACAGGGATGAAAAATAAACAAATAATACTAGTGGCTGCTCTATTGGTGGGGTATATTGGAAATGTCAGTGTGGGTATGGAGAAGAGAAAAAATTCTGTGTTTCTCTCTGGGGACTTTCTAGATTCTCTTTCTCTCTCTGTGTGTATGTGTATATGTGTGTGTGTGTGTGTGTGTGTGTGTGTGTGTGTGAGTGTGTGAGAGAGAGAGAGAGAGAGAGAGAGAGAGAAAGGTGGGGGGGGGGTGAACAGCTGATGATTACCATCAGGTACTAGGTCTCTGAATCTGACTGACACTACCACCAGCATGGGAAATGATGCCCCAGTTCTTCACTCAAAGATAAGCCTAAATATTGTGAAGATTTACACACCATTTCCTTTATATTATCGAGTTACAAACGTTGCGACAGGGAACTTATATATTAATATATGACTTTATTTAGGGTAAATCAAACTCCAACCATATATATATATATATATATTCAGCCATTTGCTAAAATTCATTTAAGTTCATTTTTTTCCTCATTAAATGTACATACAGCACCCCATATTGACAGAAAAACACAGAATTCTTGACATTTTTGCAGATTTATTAAAAAAGAAAAACTGAAATATCACATGGTCCTAAGTATTCAGACCCTTTGCTCAGTATTTAAATAGAAGCACCCTTTTCATCTAATACAGCCATGAGTCCTTGCAGATCCTCTCCAGTTTTGTCAGGTTGGATGGTAAATTTTGGTGGAATTTTAGGCCATCCCAGAGATGCTCAATTGGGTTTAAGTCAGGGCTCTGGCTGGGCCATTCAAGATCAGTCACAGAGTTGTTGTGAAGCCACTCCTTCGTTAAATTAGCTTTGTGCTTAGGGTCATTGTCTTGTTTGAAGGTAAACCTTCAGGCCAGTCTGAGGCCCTGAGCACTCTGGAGAAGATTTTCATCCAAGATATCCCAGTATTTGGCCGCATTCATCTGCTGAAAAACACCCCCACAACATGATGCTGCCACCACCATGCTTCACTGTTGGGAATGTACTGGACAGGTGATGAGCAGTGCCTGGTTTTCTCCACACATACCGCTTCTATCTTCTATCTAAATGTTCTATCTTGGTCTCATCAGACCAGAGAATCTTATTTCTCACCATCTTGGAGTCCTTCAGGTGTTTTTTTTTTAGCAAACTCCAACAGGCTTTCATGTGTCTTGCACTTAGGAGAGGCTTCCGTCGGGCCACTCTGCCATAAAGCCCTGACTGGTGGAGGGCTGCAGTAATATGGTTGACTTTCTACAACTTTCTCCCATCTCCCGACTGCATCTCTGGAGCTCAGCCACAGTGATCTTTGGGTTCTTTACCTCTCTCACCAAGGCTCTTCTCCCCCAATATCTCAGTTTGGCCGGACGGCCAGCTCTAGGAAGGGTTCTGGTCGTCCCAAACGTCTTCCATTTAAGGATTATGGAGGCCACTGTGCTCTTAGGAACTTTAACCTCATGATTCTCATTTCCTCTGACATGCACTGTGAGCTGGGTAACCCTAACCCCTTGCCTAATCAAATCCAGTCAGTATAAATCAAACACAGCTGGACTCAAATGAGGGTGTAGAACCATCTCAAGGAGGAAGAAATGGACAGCACCAGAGTTAAATATATGAGTGTCACAGCAAAGGGTCTGAATACTTAGGACCATGTGATATTTCAGTTTTTCTTTTTTAATATATATAAAATGTCAAGAATTCTGTGTGTGTGTATGTGTGCGTGTGTGCGTGCGTGCGTGTATGTATGTATATACATACATGCACACATACATACACACACACACACACACACACGCACGCATGCACATGTATACCCTGCTTGATTCATTTTAGTTTGTTTCATCATGCATTTTGCAAGCTCCAGCTCAGTAGTTTCAGTTAAAAGTTTCATTATATCCAAAATGTATGAAAATAAAATTCTGCATCGCTCTACCTGTAATCCATATTCATAACACCTTTGCTGGATTTTGAATAATGCATGTTGACATTTACTGGCCTTCATTTAGACAGCAGAATATTTAATGCAATAGTAAATTTTGCTTTGCTCATAGCCAATTCATTCTGAAAATGAGGGTCATAGTTTTACAGGCAAGACATTGCACACCAATTGCAGTAGATGCTCATTGCTGCTAATGCAGAATCATGACGAGGGTAAAAATTGATCAATACCATCTGATAATGTTAGACAGATTTGCATACACATGAATATGCTATTAATGAATTTTAATCTCCTCACAACTCCTAAACTATGACTGCGCCTTGTTATCATGCATTGCAAGAACAAAGCATGTTGGGAGGCGTCATAGTGGCATCTGAGAGAAAGCTCTCAACCCCATGAAGTGCAAAATATCTTCAAACCGACAGATGCAAAACTCCTTCAGAGTCATTTGCCACATTGATCAACAATGGGAGAAATAGTTCCGACCAACTTATATACTTGATATGCATTTTTTTCCACTTACTTCACAGTAATGAACTGGCTAGGGAAACCAAAACGCAAGTATATAGTAAAGGTTTCGAGGTATACTACAGTTTGGTAAAGGATTGAGGAACAGAGTTTACAGTAGAATTTTTAAAGAGGTTTCATGGGACAGATAAATACAACCTAAATAAAAGAGCACTGACTGGTGTTTCATTTGTTTAATGTGGCTACAGCAGTGTTTTTACACCTTAAACTGGTAATGATTCAACAGCAAATTAACACCCCTACCTCTCTCCTTCTTAATTAGCTCACTAAATGATTTCAAGCTTAATTGAATGTCAGATTATTATTGCATGACAGCAGCTGTTTGAGGACAGGAAGACGAACAGCCGATGTGATTTGGAGCGATGGTCCTATCTCAGCCCTCTAGGATTAGTCAGGCATGTGCGGAGAGGAGCACTTTCACTGTTGTTTGCTAATGAATAGCTATGAATGCATGGTCATACTGTGAATCTGCGCCAGCAGCTAATTGAAAAGTAATCTCTGTTCTTTATCTTTATACAGCCAGTCATCCAAAAGATGGTTGCATTTTCAATATTCTCAGCTGGGCTGCAGGCAAAGGCACCCTTTACTTTGAGGAAAAAGTGCTACTGTGATTCAAGCCCACATCATTGACTTTTTCTGAATAAGAATTATACAAATGCTGTCAAATCCAAACATCTCATCAGGTGATGAGTGAGTGGCATGGCAAAACTGGAAGAACAAAACACTAAACTTTAAGGTATTTATCTGACTAATTTTTTGGAAGGCAAACTAAGTTTTATTTTACTATGCAAAAAAAAAAAAAAAAAAAAAAAAAAAGCTCACAGGAAAAAGCAGACATTGACTACAATATAATCGGAAGGTGGAAATGAACCCAAAAAAGCTTGAATATGAGAATTAGTCTTTTTGAATTACAGAGTCCAGAGGATTGAAAGTGTTGTGCCAGGGAGGTTACTGTCAATATCCGGGTGAGTGTGAGTAGTAAAGGAGACAAACCAAAGACTTGAAGTAGACCATGGAGAACACTGTAGATTAGAGAACAAAAGAAAATCCCTCGAGAATGAAGTAGATGTTGAGAAACTGGTTAATAATCCACAGGTAGACAAACAAAGGAGAAACAACGTTCAAAATCTGAAGACCAGCAAAACAGTGTTAGAGGCCGTACTTTTTGTACATTTTGGCCATTTGTTTACACAACAACAGCTTTCTTTTAGAGCCTGAAAATGGTATTTAAAGTGCAAGTTTTCGAAAACTATACAGTTATCGTCTCTGTGAAAACTATAAAAAAGGTGACGCTATGCACATGCATGTTTGGCGTTCACAGATCCTTGTGAATGGAGATCGTTTTGACAATGTTGTCAACTGTATAAGCAAAAAAAAGCAAAATGTAAAACTTTCCCATTTTTAGTATATTGTTGTCGTGTAAACGTACCCTAAATTTTCCTGGTTGGTGACCAGACACAGGATGAGAAGGGAGATTCACTTTTGTAGAGCTGCGGTGATGAAGCGAGAGGTTTAATGTCTGTGAATACTGAGGAGAGTGAGGGATTCTGGGTAGTATAGTCCTTGAATGGGGAGTGAAGGGAGTGATGCCGATGGCCGGAGTGTAGCTGATGGAGCTAGTCCTTCACAATAATCAGCATGTATGACAGTCTGACCAAAACAAAATTTCTGCACAATTTGGCATATTTCAATGTTATCAAAAATAATACAACTGAAACTATTGACTTCAAGTACAACTACACAGTATGCAATTTGCTTCAAATATCATATTTGAATATGGGGGGGGGGGGAATTTTCCTATGCCGGACATCACTTTTGGCCACTACTGTATCATGATAGTCTTTGCTGGATAAAAGGCAAACGCAATATATCGGTTCTCAACCAACTGAATTTAGATTATCTTTTACCTTCTAAATGCTCACATAAATTAATCTTTAAAAACACTAAATGTAATATTTAGCAAATCTCAAAATGAGAGTAATGTTGTGATGCCTAAATTATATGATGCCTAAATTCACTTGTACCATTTTGCACTGATTTAATTTTTAATTTAATTTATTTTTTAAGTTTTATTTTTAATTTATTTAGGCAAAATATTGTAGTATTGCAATATCAGCCATTTTGGTTTCGGAATTAAAATAATTATCCCCTTATTTGCCAAAATCTTAGCATTGGTGCATCCCAATAATAAATGAAAAATTCTGTATATATTGCATGCATGTTGTACAACCCGGTGAATTAAAATAAAAATTAAATGTCTCATCTTGTTTATGGACATCTAACTTAATGGACCAAAAAAAAAAAAAAAATAGTAACTACTATTATTATAATTATTGTTACTGATCAATGAATGTATGACAAATGAAAGGTTAGTATCAGTCTAAAAGCTTCAAACTACATTTATTTAAAAAAAAAAAAAACAACGCATGCAAAATGGTAAAACTACCATTACAAAATGAATAAGTCAGACTCTAAATCTTTAAATATACTAAAATAGCCTACAGTACTGTGCAAAAGTTTTAGGCAGGTGTGAAAAAATGCTGTAAAGTAAGAATGCTTTCAAAAATAGACATGTTAATAGTTTATATTTATCAATTAACAAAATGCAAAGTGAGTGAACAGAAGAAAAATCTACATCAAATCAATATTTGGTGTGACCACCCTTTGCCTTCAAAACAGCATCAATTCTTCTAGGTACACTTGCACACAGTTTTTGAAGGAACTCGGCAGGTAGGTTGGCCCAAACATCTTGGAGAACTAACCACAGTTCCTCTGTGGATTTAGGCAGCCTCAGTTGCTTCTCTCTCTTCATGTAATCCCAGACAGACTCGATGATGTTGAGATCAGGGCTCTGTGGGGGCCATACCATCACTTCCAGGACTCCTTGTTCTTCTTTACACTGAAGATAGTTCTTAATGACTTTCGCTGTATGTTTGGGGTCGTTGTCATGCTGCAGAATAAATTTGGGGCCAATCAGATGCCTCCCTGATGGTATTGCATGATGGATAAGTATCTGCCTGTACTTCTCAGCATTGAGGATACCATTAATTCTGACCAAATCCCCAACTCCATTTGCAGAAATGCAGCCCCAAACTTGCAAGGAACCTCCACCATGCTTCACTGTTGCCTGCAGACACTCATTCGTGTACCGCTCTCCAGCCCTTCGGCGAACAAACTGCCTTCTGCTACAGCCAAATATTTCAAATTTTGACTCATCAGTCCAGAGCACCTGCTGCCATTTTTCTGCACCCCAGTTCCTGTGTTTTCGTGCATAGTTGAGTCGCTTGGCCTTGTTTCCACGTCGGAGGTATGGCTTTTTGGCCGCAAGTCTTCCATGAAGGCCACTTCTGACCAGACTTCTCCGGACAGTAGATGGGTGTACCAGGGTCCCACTGTTTTCTGCCAATTCTGAGCTAATGGCACTGCTCGACATCTTCCGATTGCGAAGGGAAGTAAGCATGATGTGTCTTTCATCTGCTGCAGTAAGTTTCCTTGGCCGACCACTGCGTCTACGGTCCTCAACGTTGCCTGTTTCTTTGTGCTTCTTCAAAAGAGCTTGGACAGCACATCTGGAAACCCCTGTCTGCCTTGAAATTTCTGCCTGGGAGAGACCTTGCTGATGCAGTATAACTACCTTGTGTCTTGTTGCTGTGCTCAGTCTTGCCATGGTGTATGACTTTTGACAGTAAACTGTCTTCAGCAACCTCACCTTGTTAGCTGAGTTTGGCTGTTCCTCACCCAGTTTTATTCCTCCTACACAGCTGTTTCTGTTTCAGTTAATGATTGTGTTTCAACCTATATATTGAATTGATGATCATTAGCACCTGTTTGGTATAACTATATGCCTACAAAATCCCTGACTTTGTGCAAGTGTACCTTGAAGAATTGATGCTGTTTTGAAGGTAAAGGGTGGTCACACCAAATATGGATTTGATTTAGATTTTTCTTCTGTTCACTCACTTTGCATTTTGTTAATTGATAAATATAATCTATTACCAAGTTTATTTTTGAAAGCATTCTTACTTTACAGCATTTTTTCACACCTGCCTAAAACTTTTGCACAGTACTGTATATTCACAAACTCAATCACCATACATCATTTTAAAGCTAAGTCACACTGGAACGACAGACGCAGGCCGACGGCAACAGTCGTCAGATTACAGCATTTCACTTCTCAGACAATCTAAATCTGATTCAGCATGTTCAATCAGCAAAAACAAGCTCTGAGAGATGGCAAAAAACTCCGACAGGGGTAACGCACTGATCCGACAAAACCAGATGAAGCGTCTGTTGCCGCCTGCCGGTGTGGTGTGAATTGTCTTTTAAGTGCTGCAAGATTCAGTGTTGCTTGGCAACCCTAAACAACTAAACTGACCATTATACAGTATACTGTACACCATCATACAGCCCAGACCTTCTGCTCTCTAACATTTTTCGATTTCTTTTGATATAAAGCAGCTACTTCATAGTCTCCAGATGCTAAGAATCAGTTGAGTCTGTTACTTCTACACTTACACCTTTGTGTATCTCTCTAAGTATGATCCTAGTTTTTAGCTTTCCCTCGATTCAGTCCCAATCTCAGCCACTTACACTAGCATGAATGTTTGCCTGTAGCGGTGCCGCCCCACACCTCGAAAGCAAAAAAAAAGAGAGAGAGGGGAAAAAAAAAACCTATAGCAGGCAGTGGGGGCCTGACCTGATTTACTGTTAATGCATTTTAATATAGGCAAGTCCGCGGTCTCCTGCAGAGTCGTCTCTGGGAGAGGGAAAAAAGGTTCTGCTGCTGTGTATTATCATTTCATCATTTATTCATGATGGTCTATAAACAGAGGGAGAGAGGCAGGCTGAAGCCCTTTGGCAGCTGAAACCTAAAAAAGACACCCATTAATGTGGGAGACATGAGGAGAGCCAGGTGATGTCAGACACTTTACTTTGACATCAAATTGATGATAAGGATTTATTTCAAAGGGGGATTTAAACTGTGTTCAAGACAGTTTCATTTCAGACAGAACAGAGGGCCGCTCCAGGCCATGCTCTGGCAGAGCTAAAGAGCGCTGCAGCCATATTTCTGCCCCAACATGAATAAGTACCAACTATAGAATACAGCACATTCCCAAAAGGCCTTGTTTTGATTTATACACATCAACAAGTGGCAAGCATTTCAATTTTACAATGTCATTTTGATCAGGCTTCAGATGTCATTCATGGAATCCAGATGATTTTAACAATGTTTTTGACTAGGGATGTTGAATAATAAACTGATCTGCAAAATATATTTAGTTTTTTTGTTTGTTTGTTCTAAATGTAAATTTTGTGAGGGAAAAAATGTTAGAGCAAATAGTTATGCAAGATAGGAACCAGGATGCTGATACATTACATATTTATGCATCTTATGTCCTGTGGTGTGACAAATTAAGTTTTCAAAGTAAAACTACTCCATATATATGTAGTCTCTTAATTAACACATCAAAAAAAAAAAACCTCAAAGGGGTCAAGACATGGATTTCTTCCTTGAGGTTCACTTTTTTTTTTTTGCAAAAATCAAAAAAAAAGATTCTCAACATTCTGACTCTTTGCAAATGGGCAGCTCCTTCCAGATTTGTCAGTAAATGGCCACTGTTATGATTTGCTAATGTCATTGCATCAAAACGAGTCATTTTTAGAACTTGATTAAATAAACGCTTTGTTTATAATGAAATGAATGTTTTAAGCTATGAAACTTGCAGGATGTGTTAATGGTACAAAGATCTCTTATGTCCCCTTTAAAACAGAGCAGTGTTTGATAAGGACTTTGACAAAAAAAAGAAACCTGATATATAGAGCCATTTCACTTCACTAAATAATGACAAAGCTAATGTAACATTTTTAGAAATCTGTCTAAAATCGAAGAATTTGTTTAAAGATTGTGATTTTTTTTGGGAGGGGGGGGGGGGTTAAAAACAAAAGCATGATTTTCGCTTTATAATAACAATGGCCTTCAAATAATGCTTGAATTGTCTAATTACATATTTTGTCCTCAGAAACTCCAAACATGTTAGAAGCATCTGTAATGGCCTTAAGAATTAGATTGAAAACATAAGTGGTACCGTCCGTTGACTAAAAACGTGTGTGTTCTATGCTCAAGCTAAAATAATGTGTGCTTTCATTGCTGTAACATAATTGGAAAGTATAATTAGTCTGCACTACAACTATATATTATGGAATATAACTAAACAGTCTTTATGTATCCGTGTATTCATATTACACACAGTATAAACCAGGTAGTAGACCCAGCAGTCCAGGACATTTGTTGGGCATGTAAGTATTTGAAAGGACAGGAAAAATGACTGCCAAGGTTTAATCAAACAAATGGGATATGACTGAAAAGCCCAGTATGTAGTCTTTATTAGAACATGGTTTGAGGCCAGAAGCTATCCCTTCCCATGGATATAGATCTTGAATCCCTTATAAAGGGACAAAAATGAATTACAGGGTCTCAGGAAGCCTTCTGTCACAGCGAATTAACAAAGTGATCAACAGTTCTAACTAGTGGGATGAATGTGATACGAAGAGACAACAACGATTCAGAGTAATTCTGGGGATTCCTAGAAAACACCATTTTCTTGATGGAAAATGATTCATGTCCAAAGCGACTTACAAGGGGAGCAATTAGGGGTTAGGTGTCTTGCTCAAGGGCACTTTAGTCATGGCATCGAAGGTGGAGAGAGTGCTGTTCATTCACAATCCCCACTTTCAATTGCTGCCAGTGTGGGAATCAAACCGGCAACCTTCAGATTACAAGCCCGACTCCCTCACCACTAGGCCACAACTACCCAAATACATAAATTCCACAAATACAGACAGATTATCTGTAATTTAAAGCATAATATGGATCCTGAATATTATCTGCGTGCCACTCAAAACATACACATAATGATTGACTTAAAGGCACCATAGAAGATCGTGAAAATATTTCACTGGAACTTGGTCCACATTACAACTATTTTCTGTG
This sequence comes from Opsariichthys bidens, assembly GCA_037194245.1. Classification (NCBI taxonomy): domain Eukaryota; kingdom Metazoa; phylum Chordata; class Actinopteri; order Cypriniformes; family Xenocyprididae; genus Opsariichthys; species Opsariichthys bidens. The sequence goes on from CM074296.1 coordinate 16,057,383, forward strand.
TTTTACTGTTTGTATTTTACGTATTCATGATCAATGTCAATATCATGTTCAATAATGTCAATTTATTACTGTTTTCAGCTAATAACTTGTTAGAGCAATGCCATTTTTGCAACAATTTCACAATGCTGTTGGTTTTATATAAAATAATAACTAATAATAATAATATAAATACACTAATACAGTATACCAATTAATAAAAATAAACTTATTTATAACACCATCAAGGTCCTGCATAACACTTTCAAAGCCTTTTCAAAGCAAGAACCTTATAAAAAGGCACCAAAAGGATTCTGCTATGTTACAAGCCGAATATATACACATAAGCCCAAGCATTATGGCCACATGCCTAATATGCTGTTGGTCCTCCATGTGTTGCCAAAACAGCGCCCACCCACAGAGGCATGAACTCTAAAAGACCCCTGAAAGTGTCCTGTGTATCTGGAACCAAGATGTTAGGGGCAGATCTTTCAAGTCCAGTAGGTTGCGAGGTGGAGCTGCTGTGGATCGAACTTGTTGGTCCAGCACGTCCCACAAATGCACAACTGGATTGAGCTCTGGAGAATTCGAGGCCCGGACAACAATTTGAACTCTCCATCATGTTCCTCAAGCCATTCCTAAACAATCTGTGTAGTGTGGCAAGGTGCATTATCCTGTCCATTATCCAATTCCATCATGGAACACCGTTGTCATAAAGGGGTGTACCTGGTCCGCAACAACGTTTAGGTAAGTGGCACATATCAAATTTACATCCACATGAATGGCTGGACCGAGCAGGACATTACCCAGAGCATCACACTCCCTCCACCGTCTTGTCGTCGTCCCACAGTGCATCGTGGTGCCATCGCTTCCCCTGGTAAAAGGTGCACAAGTCCACGTGATATAAAAAGAAAACGGGACTCGTCAGATGAGGAGACCTTCTTCCACACCGTTTTGAATTTGAGATCACATGTACTCTGTGTATAGGCCAAAAATGTGCAGGCATCAGGGAGCCGCCATCTATACAGGGTATTGAAATCACGCATTTTACAAGATTAGAGATTTCTCAATGACATTCCGGATCTGTTGCGCACCAAATCCTCCACCATCGTCTTGTCAAGTCATCTATCCTTACCCTAGAGGGACGCATTATTGCGTCCTTTATCAAACTATACTAAATGGTTTTTATTTCTATAAAAAAGCATGCAACACAGACTAATGCAGCAAGCCCAGTCTTCATTGTCACATGATCATTCATTAATTATTCTAATATGCTAATTTAGTGCTCAAGAAACATTTCCTATTGTTATCAATGTTAAAAAATGGCTATATAGCTTCATTCTTCTTTTTTTTTTTTCAGTATTCTTTGAATAAGAGAAAGTTCAAAAGAGAGGCATTTATTTGAAATGAAAATCTTTTAATATTATGTGTTTACTGTCAATTTGATCAATTTAATACATCCTTATTAAGAAGTAAAAAAACAAAATAAATTACAAAAATCACTTTTACTAAAAAAAATATATAACTTTTGAACATTAATGCAAATATGCACAACTGAATTTTGCTTTGGTTTAAAAATATATATATATATATATATCTCACCAATTTTTAACTCTTTGAATTAAAAAAATACTTGTTATGATGCTTTTTAACATCTGTAATGCTGCGAACATTCTCACAGCTACACACAGCTTACACATCTCAAACGAAGCAACCTAAAAATCAAACACCCTGCATCTGACAGAGCTCTGTGTGAAGGAAAGTGAACACTGCCCTCTGCTGTTTCAAACTAGGATCTATTGGGTGTTTGCCAAACAATCTGAATACAACCCCAGCGCTTTCATTATTTGATAAGGCATCTGAGGAGTCTGGACTCACAGGCTCACTTCAAACACTACAAAAAGACACTAGGCAAACTTATCTCATGCATTTGACACATATTACTGCTTTTGTTCAAATAAGCAAGAAGTACATTAATGCAAAGCCCTGAGGTCAAAGTTGAAAAGCGGTGCATCAGTCATGCAAAATCTGATGAAAAGGAGATGCAGATTTCATTGTTCCTGTTCTGACAGATGAGTTTTGCCACACTGTCAAAAAACGCTTGGGAACACTGTATAAGCAGCCTGAGAGAAAAGCACTGGAAGATCATATTGAGGAATATAAGATCCTCAGTAAGATAAAGACAGAGTCCCAAAGCCAGAAGGGCGGAGACGCAGTGAATATTAAGCAACATTGAGGCTTTATGTAATGCAAGAGAGTGCCAAAGCTCTCCTTCAGATGTTGTCGCCACCGTTCCACCTACAGTCTCTCTCATCATCGTCACCCTATTTGCTCAACTGGTAAAGGAAGAATTGTTCAATAACCATGCCACTCTCACCAGCTGGACCGCCTCACGTTGCATGTTACCAGGGGAACAAAGATTTAGCAGTCTGTTTCTATGGAGAGCAAACACAAACCTCAAGGTTACCGACATTAAGGAGTCTCATTCATGTGGAGAAGCTCAGAATATCTGACAGTTCAACTGAGCCTTCTATCTCGAGCCTGTCTGCTGTCTTTTTCATCCCTGTACAATCCATCCCCGGAATGACAAGAGAGGTGAACAACAGTGATGGCTGAGTTCCCATTGCTCCTCTGTAATGACAAGGCACAACAAATCCCACACCTGAAAAAAGTAGACCTGCTCCCATGAAACTATCTGCTCGGATACAAAGCTAAAGTACAGCTTTTGAAAATATCTGTATTTGGTGGATTTCCAATAAAACTCCATCTCCGTCGTACCCAGCCAGAAAAGCGATTTCACAGACGTAAAGTCTTCACAGGGTACTTGATGCTCCAAGTCTGCTAACAGGCACTCTGAGCTATTCGGCGAACACGTCATGGCACGCCATCTAATGAAGACAAAAAGCAGAGGTTTGGGGAAGGAAGGTGTGGGTGAGGGAAGGTTAATGTTATATTAATGGAGACCTCCACTGTCCTTGACAAATCATGTGGCCCTGGTGACCCTTTCTCAGACTTTAACTTAAAGACAAAAAGGCTTATGCTTGCTTCAAGCCATTTATTTTACTCTCACGTTGTGCATTTTCTACAAGGAGGTGGTGTCTGCAAGTGAGTTGCTTTGTGAATCACACTGTATAATTCTCATATTTAGTTATTCATCAGGGACATGGTGTTCGCGTTTGGGATTCACACAAACACGGTGTTTGTAGCAAGATCCCAAAACAGCCCAATTTTCAGGATGTTCTGCTATCAAACCAAGTCCCAAGACAGATGGGAACCTGAGATTTGTTATTCCTTCCGCAGCAAGTTCAAGCCAAGTTGAGAATTAGGTTTCTATAATTAGTTGACTCATTGGAAGTCATTCTTTTAACTGTAAAAAGAAACTAATTTTGCAATGGAGAAAACGTGAAAAGACTTTAAAGGGTTAGCTCAGCCAAAAATAACATTCTGTAATTAGTTACTCACCCTCACGTCATTTCAAAACCATATGACCTTGTTCTGAGATCTGAAATATTTTCAAGAATCTTTTTCTCAGGATTCTTTGATGAACAGCATTTATTTGGATCTATTATAACATTATAAATGTCGTTCATGTCACCTTTGATCAACGTAATGCATCCTTTGTCTCATAAAAGTATTAACTAGCTTAAAAACCCAAACTGAAAAGCACTATTTTAGTCAAAATCACTGATAATCTCCCTTCAGTGAGCGGTTAACTTTCAAAAGGATTACGGAGTCTGGCAGTTCAGTGTACCAGTTGCAGCAGTTCTCCCATTTATATATATTATATATATATTTCTCCCAAAATTATATTCAAGTCATATCTAAGAATCACTTTTATCAACCTGATCTCACAAAGAAAATCTTACCGTTTCAAGGTGGCAATTATTAAATTCTTATGAATTTAAACAATGTGAATCATACAAAAATGTATAATTATTATTATTAGAAACAAAATATATACCCGTCACTGGGACGTAAACAGATTGGAAAAGACGTACAGGATTATACAAATTTATATTAATTAGCCACCAATTTGGCAAAAACGAAGCATAGTTATGAACTGCCATGAGATTCCACTGCTTATGGTGCCAAAATGGTGCGTTTTATGGAAAAGAGCAGCATGAAGACTCTTCAAAACTTCTTCTGTGTTCCACAGAAAAATAAAAAAAACGGAATATGACATTGAAACAACACTAGAGTGAGTAAATAAATGTAAATTTATGTGTATAGAAATAAATGTAAATTTGGGCTAAACTATTTCTAAGACTAGCAGCAATAAAGTATTAAGAAATGTAAGATTTATCATATTACAGTACTGTCAAAATGAATCAGAATATTTAAAGTTTTAATAACACATTGTCAATTGTTTAATTTACTACTTGGACAAGTAGCATAACCACTTAGCTTTATGTAAATTTGACTCTGCGCCACAAATATACTTGACGATCATTATTCAAAATGACATTTACTCTCAAAAATCACATCCTTAACCTCAACGCTCGCTCTCCATCTCACACGCGCAATCCAATTTCTGTAGTACCTAACTGTATGTGATGAAGAGCCCTGGCCAATAAGCTTCATTGATAACTTTGCCACAAAGTGCTGAAAATATTAGTGTCGCTGCTATATTTGAGCTTACTGACTGTGCTGCATCAGTCACCCTCATCTCAGCGGTCTTCCTCAAAAATATAATCTTGTTTTCCTCACATCAGTCCAGGCGTAGAGTAGGCCACTGTGATGGAAATTAAGCTGTTGACAAGACTGCTCACCTTCCTTATCCAACTCTCTGGCTTTTGGGAATACACTAGCAAATACAGACAGACAAAGCACAGATGGATTGTCTAAACACAGCAAAACTGCCAGCGAGTGCATGAAACAACAATAAGTTTCCCTTACGACATTATCGCTTAAAAAGTGCAATCACAAAAACCTCACACAATTGGTAATACACTTTTAGAAGCTGTCAAACCACCCTTATTTAGCATTTATCCCAACTGAAGTCACAATGCATTCCACAAATGCACAAAGAATAATATAGTATAATATAATATAATATAATTTTCCTGAGCACAGAAGTCTCATCCGACTAACAACAGTATTATCCTTTACATTTCCAGTCTAGGCAAATTAGTGTATTTTCCAAGGCTGATAATGTAATGTTAAAATTTTGAAAATGGTTTAAAGCACATGGCTGCTGTCACTTTACAGTGTCGCAATGACCGTCTTTTTCAAGTGCCTCACCTGTCAAGTTTAATGAGTGCGTAGAAGACATGAACCTGCCTAAAGTTAGCTACATTGAAAACAGATGGTCGCTCATATCCTACAGGGGGTTTTGTCCTCAAAACGATGTTAAAATACTCCCAAAAAAGGTATGTGTGCACACTTAAGTGCTGCAAACCAGGTTTGTTTTCTCTTGTTAGGCTTTGACAGAAAATGCAACGCATATGCTCAAAACACGAACTTTCCAGGAATTCCTTTTTCTTTAGTTTATTGCTGTTGTTGTGGCATTCAACAACAGCACAGCTTCCCTGCACTCATTTTAATGTGTAGTAATGTTCAAAAAGTTTCTGATTAAATTATTCAGTCACTATTTTTACCCAGTTTTAACAATGTGTTCCTATGGAGACCAGAACCGGACAGCATTCAAAAGGATGTTAGAATCCATCACGGTGGCTCTCATCGAGTAACAAAAAGGTGGATAAGTGGAATGATCCATTAGTAGTTTCTCAGGCCTGCTCCTACACTATACATGTAAGGCACCACAACAATCTGACACAAGCAAATGAACACAACACAACCATGCAACAAGATTATGCGTCACAGTCCACCGAACAAAGTCATGCTTGTTTACAATAGACTTTCAAAGTGAGCTGCCATGAATGCTTTTCGAATAACCAGAAGGCAGCCTAATAACTGGAAGCATTATATCAGAGATGGTCTTATTCTTGGGAGATAAGAGGGTCTGTGGCTCTACCTTTGGAGAAAGTGCAATGGCCAGTACAGTCAATCACTATTTCCGGATACCGTCGAAATCACTGAAGTGCAGTAAACTGAATCCTGCCAATCTCAAAATTGTCTCTGTGACTTATCTTATAAAACAGTATTTTTTCTTTGTAAAAACAGATCAATCCAAAATGAATGTTTAACGCCAAACACGATGAAGATTAGCCAACAAGCTGTCAAATCAATCCGTTACAAGCTTTTTTTCTCAAAAGCAGTTTATTGTGTAGTGAAGCCTCTCCTCCATTGGCATCCATTATAAAAAAAAAAAAATGGCCTCTGGTTTCCCACCGACAACATTTCGCTTTTTTTTGCTAAAAGTGGAGATGTTGTAGTGTGTCTCTCAGTCCATCAAGTCACCAGAAACGGAGGGTAAGCGGGTCTTCATAACGTCACTGTACTTTCAAACAGCAAGAAACACAAACCAAATGATTCCAGATTGTTTGTCGTGGCGCAGAGCAACTGTTAAAATAAATATGGAACTAGAAAATAAATCCCAACTCCCAGACCAACTGTGAATGAATACAAATAATTTCAGAATCATTGACAAACAACAACAACAACAACAAAACTGAATTATGTATTGATATTTCATATCAAGGATTCTCTGTTTATTTCATCCATTGTTTATATCATCATCATTTTGATGAATTTGAATAGTTTAAGACAAGAGCAAACAATTGTATTTTTACATGGTTTTGAAAAGTAAAGGGTCTACATAAAACACAATACTAATAATAGAGGCGAACCAAATACGTAGCCTAATAATGTATAATTATTACAACATTATAATCTAATATTATCATATATTAGTGTTTATAATTATTTAAAAATTAGTTTCAGTGATCTCCGAAAAACAGTTTGTCGTTTGTTCCATTGTTGGTGAACGCGCTACAACCTGAACGTGTCACGTGCCTTCGATTTTTGAAGGACTCTGAACTGGAATCCTTCGAGACGAGTGGACTAAAACGAGCCAGCAACGGATGGGAATTCTCTTTCTATATCAATTTATATGTAAATCACAGTAAATTGCCAACCATATGGTAGTCCTCATTTACAGTTCTCCCCAACTCCTCCATGCAGGAGGGCAGCTGAATGAGGATCCATCAACAGCTAGATTGCTCTGTCGATAAATGTGTGTTTGGCAGGCCGAGAATGGAGCAATGAAGCTGTCTGGAAGGACTGCGTTTGCCTATACAGCGCCTTCATGTGGCATTAAGTGGAACAAATGGTTCATGGTTGGCTTCATGATTGCTTAAAAAAAGTTATTTTAAAATGAACATTAGAAAATTCACCCAGTTGGAGAAATAATTTTATAGATAAAAGTAATTGCCGATAACAGAAAATGTTAGTCATACTCGCTTATTGCACAAAAAATCTATTTTTTAAAAATCTGTCAAATAAATAAATGAATCAATAATGCCCGTGCATATTTTGTCTGTTCTTTTGTTCGGACAATTTGTTGCTTTTGCCAAAAGCTACACTATGTAACTTTTTTATATAAAAGCAAAAAACAATATTAGTCATTGGGCTAACAGGAGAGAGCAAAAAATCATGAGGAAGCGAGGAGAGGCACACGATCCACGTCGCTTGAGGTCCAGTGTGAAGTTCCCACAGTCAGTGATGGTTTGGGGTGTCATGTCATCTGCTGGTGTTGGTCCACTGTGTTTTCTGAGGTCCAAGGTCAACGTAGCCGTATACCAGGAAGTTTTAGAGCACTTCACGCTTCCTGCTGCTGACCAACTTTATGGAGATGCAGATTTCATTTTCCAACAGGACTTGGCATCTGCACACAGTGCCAAAGCAACCAGTGCCTGGTTTAAGGACCATGGTATCCCTGTTCTCTAGGGCAGGGGTTCCCAAACTTTTGTTACAACGTTACAATTCTGCATGAGCCGCTCGATATCCGCCTGTTCTCTCTCGGAAAGTAACTGTGCAACTATGTTGGGTTGAACATTGGTCTGCCATTAGGAACCAGTCGAGCAGGTCTGAGCAGCACACACACATACACGCGCCCACGCGCTCATGCTAATCCGACGGTCAACGTGTCCGAAACACTAAGTACTCGGTAAAGCATTTCTGTGTCATGCTGAATAATTCTTCCTCATTTCTCTCAGCATCACACATATAATGCAATATCAATGTCAGTTTTACACATCAAAACGATGTCCTTCATTTACAATCATCTCACTGACCTCCGCAACTGCAGTCTTCGCACCATCAACCGGCCTCACCTGTGACTTTTCTCCTCCTCTCGGTTTTTTGTTGTTGTTGTGGATATTAACCACCGTTTCATTTTAAAGCAGGTATTATTTGTTTGTATTGAATTAAATTAATTGCAACAAAAATATATAGGGCCTATACATTTTTCCACTTTAAAAGAAAAAATAGAAATCATTGCGCGACCCCCACTTTGGGAACCACTGCTCTAGGGCGCTGTAAAGGGGGGGTAAACGATGACGATTCTCGGGGCCCATGACCAAGAGAGGGCCCAGAGAAGCCCCCCAATAAAATTGTGTTGCTAAAAAAAAAATTTGATAGTAAAAATGATTAACTTTAAATTATTCTAGTGGCAGTGGCAGGCTGCTGAAACAACAGCAGAAGGGCAGAAGATGTAGTGAAACAGCATTTTAACAGATGTGTGATTGTAAGTGCAACATTAAATGTCATTTTCAAATAGATCATCTTACTGGTGTGGAATCCACAGTTGCATGGTCCCTCCAAAGAGGGTGGTCTGTCCATGGGCCTGCATGGGGCATCTCTCAATCTGAAAAGATAAGAATTGTAATTTTCTGATATTGTCTGCACCGTTGTCAGGTGACCTGCATACTACATACTGCGTTATGAGATACAGGTAACTTTGCTTTACCTTCTGATAGAGGTCGTACCACTTCTGCTGCCTTCGGGATGATCTATTTCCTCCTCCAGAAGACCAAACTCCTCGCCATCCACTCGCCATCTCCCCTTTCCTTTCTTTGGCTTTGTGCTCATCTAAACATAACATGGAAATAATAGTAAACAAGTGTGTTTTTGCAAGTACTTGGACCACTACACTTTTTCTTTTTTCCCCCCATAAAATTATAATGATACAACTATAAATTCGTAACACTTTATTTTAGGGTCTTTTAACTAGTTGCTAATTAGCATGCATATTACAAGAATGTTGACTGTTTATTAGTAATTATTAAGCTCATATTAATGCTTTATTCTGCATGGCCATATTCTACATTCATAATCCTACCCAATACCTGAACTTAACAACTAACTTATTATTAATAAGAAGTAAATAATAATGAATACATGTTCCCTACACTAAAGTATTACCAAAGAAATTCATTGAAACAAAACTGCTTAAAAAATAGTTTAACCATGGTATTCATAGTAAAACCTGTGTTTATACAAATGGACTTAAATATACCAATAAAAAAACATGGTTACTACACTTTTATCATATTAAAACCATGATTTTTATAAAGGATGAAAATATCTACAACTATAACTGGTTTTTTTTATACAAACCGAACTTCAAGCGACTAAATGGTGTTTAAATTGTTAGATTACATGCAACTCGTCATAACGTGACCACAGTTTATGAACACAAACATTTTTACCATAGTAAACCCCCGTAACCATCGCGACAGACAGATCTAACCAACAGAACACGGATTCCTACTAACATCTCGCAAAATAAAGTCTTAACATGAACTTAATGAGGATTTCATTCAAAATGAAGCTGAAAAAAAAGTTAGGTTATAGAACTAGCGATTACTATAAGGAGACACTCGACAAAACGATTTTGTTTATAGATGAAACGTACATACAGCTCTGGAAAAAATTAAAACTGCAATTTTTTCTTAAATCAGCATCTCTACAAGTATGGAAGCCATTCCATTCCAGTGTCTGTTGAATTCCAACACAGGCACACCTCATTCTACTGAATGAGGTGCTGATCAGGTTATCACCTGAACCAAATCTTATTTAATGAGGAAAAGTATAAAAAAAACACTTCTGTGGTCATCACTATCCTCTCACAGTAGGATCAGCTGTGTGGCAAAAACAGTGCTAGTAGTATTCAAAAGTATTTAGAATCAAAAATAACTATTGACCATGCCAAAAAAGTTGAAAAGGAATGTTTTGGGTGAGGAAAAGAAGGGTTCAATTCTGGCTTTACTGGCAGAGGGATACAGTGAGCGTCGGGTTGCTTCCATCCTTAAAATTTCAAAGACGGCGGTTCATAAGAACAAGGTCAAGCAGCAGACATTGAGGACAACAAAGCTACAGACCGGCAGAGGGCGAAAACGACTCTCCACTGACCGGAATGACCGCCAACTCATTCGAATGTCACTCAACAACCGTAGGATGACATCAAGTGACCTTCAAAAAGAATGGCAAAAGGCCGCTGGGGTGAAGTGCACGGCACTCCTAGGGGCAGGGTTGAAGTCGTGCAAAGCTAGAAAAAAGCCCTTCATCAATGAGAAGCAAAGAAGAGCCAGACTGAGGTTTGCAAGAGACCATAAGGATTAGACTGTAGAAGACTGGAGTAAGGTCATCTTCTCTGATGAGTCCAATTTTCAGCTTTGTCCAACACCTGGTCGTCTGATGGTTAGACGGAGGCCTGGAGAGGCCTACAAGCCACAGTGTCTCGCACCCACTGTGAAATTTGGTGGAGGATCGGTGATGATCTGGGGGTGCTTCAGCAAGGCTGGAATCGGGCAGATTTGTCTTTGTGAAGGACGCATGAATCAAACCACGTACAAGGTTGTCCTGGAAGAAAACTTGCTTCCTTCTGCTCTGACAATGTTCCCCAACTCTGAGGACTGTTTTTTTCAGCAGGACAATGCTCCATGCCACACAGCCAGGTCAATCAAGGTGTGACGATGGAGGACCACCAGATCAAGACCCTGTCATGGCCAGCCCAATCTCCAGACCTGAACCCCATTGAAAACCTCTGGAATGTGATCAAGAGGAAGATGGATGGCCACTAGCCATCAAACAAATCCGAGCTGTGTGAATTTTTGCACCAGGAGTGGCATAAAGTCACCAAAACATCAATGTGAAAGACTGGTGGAGAGCATGCCAAGACGCATGAAAGCTGTGACTGAAAAGCAGGGTTATTCCACCAAATATTGATTTCTGAACTCTTCCTAAGTTAAAACATTAGTATTGTGATGTTTAAAAATGAATATGAACTTATTTTCTTTCCATTATTCGAGGTCTGACAACACTGCATATTTTTTGTTATTTTGACCAGTTGTTGCTTTTCGGCAAATAAATGCTCTAAATGACTATATTTTTATTTGGAATTTGGGAAAAAATGTTGTCAGTAGTTTATAGAATAAAACAAAAATGTAAATTTTACCCAAACAGATCCCTATAAATGGTAAACCCAGAGAAACTGATAATTTTGCAGTGGTCTCTTAATTTTTCCAGAGCTGTATATATTGTCATATAAAATATAGTGAACAGAAGAAGAAAATTAAAAAAACATTTTACTTACTTTGCTCAGTTATAACGGAGTATTTTTCTGTTCAGTGTCGTCATCCAATCTCACAATGGAGGTAAGCGCGGCGAGTGGCTGTGTCCATTCTCATCATTCTTATCATAGTTATCATGAAACGAGGAAGGGACATAGCGTCCTTTTTTGCCCCAGTAAACAAAAATGTGAGAGAAACAAATCAAGGTATTGAGAGAGCCAGAGGAGTCAGTGGGGGCTGGAGAGAGTGAGGACTCTGACACAGAGAGGGAAATTCCAGAGGGTAAGAAGGATGAAGAAGAGGGTGAGGAGGAAGAAAACATACAGTGACAGAGAGAGGAACAGCCAGAGGGACAGAAAGGGGATCCATGTGGATCAAGTACTATTTGCAAAGCAGTTCAATTATAATTTCATTGTAGGCCTACTGTATGTCCTTCAAATGGTGCTTTCTCCTGTAAATATTTTTTTGTGTCAATATGGCTCTAATGTTTTTTTTTTTTAAGTAAATACTTGGCCTACATTTTGTAATGCATGCAGATATGCACTACCAGTCAAAAGTTTGGAAACTGTACTATTTTGGTTGTTTTTGAAAGAAGTCTCTTCTGCTCACCAAGGCTGCATTTGTGTTATTAAAATACAAGAAAAGCTGTAATATTATGAAATATTATTAAAATGTAAAATGACTTTTCTATTTGTATATAAAGTAAAGTGTAATTTATATCCTGTGATCAAAGCTGAATTTATCATCATTACTCCAGTCTCCAGTGTCACATGACCCTTCACAAATCCTTCACAAATCATTGATAATAATCATCAACATTGGTAATAATTATAAATGTTTCTTGAGCAGCAAATCAGCATATTAGAATGATTTGTGAAGGATCATGTGACACTGAAGAGTGGAGTAATGATGCTGCAAATTCAGCTTTGATCACTGGAATAAATTACATTTTAAAATATACCCTATTCAAATATAAAAAAAAAAGGTATTTTAAATTGTAAAAATATTTCACAATAATACTGTTTTTCTTGTACACTTTGACTGGTAGTGTACATGCATAAGTAAATAAATGTACTTGTGCCCTATGTTTACTGTACATCTTTCTACAGATATCAGCAAGTAAAGTAAAACAAAGTTTATAATCTTTAAATATAATTTGTTACCATTTTTAATGTGCCCCTCTGGTTAAACACTGGCCCCTCCTTGGCCCCCCTTGTAAAATTTGTCTAGAACCGCCACTGCCTCACATGCAGCCGGTGTCGGCATCTTTGTACGAGGCTCCGCCCACTTTCAGCACCCTGCTGCGGTCCACGCTATCGCACCTGTTTTGCAAGTAGTCTAACTTCATGAACTCTTATAAAAATCCTCTGCTGTACAAACTACTTTCAGCTGTTTGTGAGGTTTCAGTGCATCTCTTGAAGATGATGTGGAGTTGTATTACTACAATGTCCCCTATATTGTCAAATACAGCATGATTCATCTCTTCCAACCATCTTCACATAATACTTTCACATTATCTGATCCAGACCGACTCGGCAAAACTCAATTTAAACAGCGCAAAATGACTGCCTGTGGACGTTATAGATAGAATTGATTATGTAAATTAATATGAAAAAAGTCTCAGCTGTGTTGGGGGCCCTGTCAAGAGTCTTTTCATGGGGCCCAAAATCCTTAGCAGCGCCCCTGCCTGTTCTTAATTGGCCAGCAAACTCGCCTGACCTTAACCCCACAGAAAATCTATGGGGTATTATGAAGAGGAAGATGCGATATACCAGACCCAACAATGCAGAAGAGCTGAAGGCCACTATCAGAGCAACCTGGGCTCTCATAACACCTGAGCAGTGCCACAGACTGATCGACTCCATGCCACGCCGCATTGCTGCAGTGATTCAGGCAAAAGGAGCCCCAACTAAGTATTGAGTGCTGTACATGCTCATACTTTTCAGTTGGCCAAGATCTCTAAAAATCCTTTCTTTGTATTTTGTAACGCTCAGAAATCACAACACTGGGAACATCATGACCTCGCAATGGTGTGTGTGTGTGCGCGTGTAACCCCTGTACCTGGGTCCTAATCGACCCACTCCGAGCGGGCTTTGAACCCGGGTCTTCCAGCATGGGAGTCGGACGCTCTAAAAAGGAGGCTAAAGGCTGCAGCGTCTGTCACCACAGCATTTCTTGAGGTCAGAGAAGTGAGGTTTACTTGCACAGCAACTACTAGCTGGCGTTACACGCGCACTGTGCTTATATAGTCCAGGTAATGTGCTACAGCTGCCTGGGGTGATCAGTGACAAGGTACGGGCTTCTGGGAAGTGTAGTATGTGTTTGTGTGTGAGGGTGGAGTGTCCTCTAGTGGCTGTCATGGGCACTCCATCTGATAACCCTGACAATAATAATAGGTTAATGTAACGAAGGAGTGTGGGACAACATAGGTGTAGATCCAAATGCAGGCTTTATTAACAAAGAGAGCGTAGTCGTACAGGCAATGGTCAAACGACAGCAAACAGGAACAGCAAAGGACAGGCAGAATCGTGGTTGTAATATTGCAAGTAAATCGAGACAGGCAGCATATAATCACAATCCAGTAGAACAAGCAAGGGTCAGGGCTGGCATCAAGGAATCAAATAACAGACAGGGTCAACAACAGGCAGGCAAAACAGGAATAATCGCTCAGAAATGTAAACCGTGGTAATACAAGACTTCACAACACAGATAAGACTGAATGCCACTTATATAGTCCAGGTAATGAGCTTCAGCTGGATGGGGTGATCAGTGACAAGGTGCGGGGCTGCTGGGAAATGTAGTGTGTGAGTGTGAGAGTGGTTAGTTCCTGTATCGTGAATTGTGGGAAATGGAGTCTGATGGTGTGGTAATAGTTCAAAGGTGGAGTGCCCTCTGGTGGCTGTTAGAGGGCACTCCACCAGATAGCCCTGACAGTTAATATGATCATTTCTTAAATCCTCACTTTTTTGTCATTCTTAATTCAAAATAAATGATATTTTATATAAATTTTAGTAATAATGTACTTTTCTGACAATCCCATGTTGCTATCTATGGTCACACAAGTTTATATACATGTCCATGAGAAAAATGTTGTCCCCTCGACAGAGGATCTCGATAATCGATCAAAATGATCTTGTGGCCTTGAAATATTATCAGATTACCAAGAACGATAAGATGCTGCCTCATCTGCTCACCTCGCAGAACCCAGTGTCTGAGGCACGTATACAAACGTGCCATACAAAGGCTGACGCAGTGTGATGACGTCGTTAGATGGGGGGAATGAGAAGGAGATCTGAGAATATGTCTTATTTGTATGTCTGAAGGAAGACACGCAAGCATGCCACGCTAAACAGGGAACAGGGGTTACATACGTAACCCTAAATATTCCCCTTTCGAGTGAGCTTATACGCTGCATCAGTTGTTAACTAACAACAAACACTAAAGCTCAGCGGCCTCAGCCGCGATCCACTAGCGCATCGGCTGGCAAACAGGCCTTGTGACCTAAACAGCCTGCTTCTCTGGCTATAGTAAGCATTACAGCTCAGGCGAGGAGTGGGCCTAACCTCAGTTTAGATCGTCCTAATCCTTCTAATAGCCACAAGAGTCAGGCATTACACACTACATTAAATTCCCTCTAAAACTTGATTCGCTTCACCCCCGGTTCCTCAGAAGGAGAGCTAGTTTTACCCATAGACATAATAAATACATAGACGCCCCACTGGCCGTATATTATTTACATATATATATATTATGTACATATTATATACATATTTTACATACATATTTTGAGGTTTTACAAACCGTCACACAATCCAAACAGTTGTTTCTGGTTGTATTTAGTCATAATAACATTATTTTGACAGCTAGTCGACCACCAAAGTCAGACTATCGACAAAAAAAGCTATATCGACAACACTAGTTATCTTTGAAAACTGAGACTTTATAAGAAATAATAAAAAGTTTATAATTTATATCACTAAATAATCAAAATCGCAAGTGAGTCTCGACTCATACCCGAAGATAGGTGATTTGATTGCCTGTCATTTAATCGGGGTTGATATTTTTTACCCCAGTTTAGCCAGTGGAACCAGGACAACACAAACCTCAAGGCTGAAGAAAGCCTGTCAGTGGACTGTTCTCTGCATTTCCAAGATTATTATTATTATTATATTATTCTACAATTATTATTAGCATATGATTGTACTATTCAGAACTCACTATTTTACTTGCTATTTTTATTTTATTGACTTATTTTACAATGTATGATATACTATCTGCTATTTTATGCCTAGTTATTATATTACTACTACATTATACTATATTTTACTGTATTTATACTCAAATTGTATTTTTAGGACCACATATAAATAAAACCACAGTATACCACACACTGTATATTGTACTATTTCACCTGACACTTATATTTCATACAATTTATATTGTACCGTAACTGTACTAAAATGTTCTACCCTTGTATCAAAACATTTAAGGATTGTCTAATTAGTACAGCTGTGCTATTAATGTTGTCCACTAGAGAAAGCCACAGGATGAGGAATTTTTTAAGCCCAATCCTTTTATATCTTGTTGTAATCCATTTGAATCGAAATAATTCATTTAGTACATTTGTATAACTATGATTCATTAAACCTGACATTAGGCCTGTTAAATGTTTAACTTTCTTTTGACCCCAGAAAAGTTTCCAGACACAGTTAAATATAATGATGTAAGACAAATTTAAGTTATTAAATTAAATCAAGACAATTTTATGTCTTTTTTTTTTTTTTTTTACTTTAATATAAAATGTCTATAAAGACATTTATTGTGTTATGAATAATAATGCAAACATTTGTGTGTTAAACTGCAAGCATAAGGTTGGGAGGCAACACTTATATGAATAAATTATAAAAATGAAAAGGGCCTTAATATAAATGCTTCAGATTAATAAGGTTTTGAGATGCAAATTTTCTTAACTTTCATTTGAAATTGTCCATCCTTTGATGTGATTCAAGAGGAAAAGCTAAAGGCACGGGGGAAAAAGCTAAAATGCCGATGATGAAAACAGAAAAAGCCATTTCCGATTAAAAATGGTGTGCCCATTTCCTGTACATTAAAATATATTACATTAGGGACGTCGCCACAATTTTTAACCTTGAAAAAAAAAAAAAATCTATGCTTGAGAAGCACGAGTTTTCACAATTCCTCATGAGAATGAATAAAGTTCAAACTAACGAGATTCTGAGTAATTGGAGACAAAAACCTTTTTCAATAAACCGTTGAAACTGGTAGAGAAATGTAAACTTTATTGCGGTTTTTGTCCAGTATTTACTATGTCTATGGTCCCCATGGACCATGGGCTGGTTTTGGACTAGTTTTGAGAAGCGATTGGCCTGTTTTTGTTGTGAAAACCTGGCAACCCTGCCATACACACACTACCCAAATTTATTTAAAGGGTGAGGTTTAGTTTACAACTTTGTCATACTAAAGTTGCCACCCAGCAAGAACAGCAATCATTTACTTTCTGGTTTGTCTTCTAAACTTTAGAGCAGACCTAATCTGAGTACTATAATAATTGAATGAAGTCTCCATTGAAAGGAAATCAAACACTAAGAATGCCTGCTTATTATTGGTTCTGTGCTACAACTCAGACAAATAAATGATGCGGAAAATTAGAGCACCGAAAAATCACAGTGATTTACAATTACATGAGGTGACCTGAATAAAACTGCTGGAGTACAACTGTGATTATAAGCAAATGGAATAGATAGTAGAGAAAATTGTGTAATTTACAATAGACTTTTTGCGTGCTAATATTTCCTGCACTTTCCCCCCAGAGCTGTTAGACCTCAATGAGCATTGCATAATGCTTTTGTGTTGATCGACTGACATTCTGCCACGTTAATCAGGTGCCCTAACAAATAACCGGGTCTGATACCAACATACTTATTTAGACAAGTGATGTGTATTAAAACAGCTCAAACTGCTGTTGAAGGAAAAAGATCTAAAGTTAAGGAGGCAATACTTCTCATTACCATTTGGCTGCTACCTCATTTAATCCTTACTTTAAGCTCTGGTAAAAATAGAGCGTTGAATGTAAACCATCTAGTACTGCTGGAGAGATTAGTAGAGGATTATTTATCCATTTAGTCAGATAAGTGCATATTCTGTTAGAGGGAAGGATTTGTGGAAACAAGAGCCCTGGCTGTTGTGGCCCTTCAGTTGGTGGTTAAGATCTTATTGGTTAAGACCGTATCTAGTCACATTTGAAATTTCACCGGGAAAAAGCTCCATTGTCTGTTATCAATAGTGTAGGAAGCACAAATCCACATGAGGAAGTATTTCACCCACATGAGAAATTTCCGGTTGTGTAGATTCTTATTGAAATAACTGGATTTTGCCTGCAAAAACGGTAAATGAGACTGTGGATATTAGTGAATATTGTGGGTTAAAAAAAATCCCATTTGTCAGCAGTGTAACGAATCGCTGTATGAAGCAGAACTCGCAGAGAAGACAAACCAAGCAGCTTTCTGTTTGTCAACCAATTTGGAAATCATGCAAAATCTGTGTGGGGAAATATTTGGCCCTAGAGATACGTTCCAATTTGCTTGGATTGAAATGACTGGATTATGCCCATGAAAATACGTCAACCTTTAGATCACTTATGATGATTAAACATGTCAAGTGGTGTTGCCTGACACTCTTACATCTGCTAAAAAAAAATCTTTGGTCAGTAAAATGATTACCCCACCATTGCACAGTGTGAGTGTTTGGGTACTGAGGTTGTTGGGGGTATTTGAGTTGTTTGTTTCTTGTCTTTTTTCAGGGTCAGCACCGTAAATCCCTCTGTTGCCAAAACTGCATTGACTGCAACTAGGAATGATGGGTTGAGAATGCAAACATGAAATATTGCTAACACTGGACAGAGCTTATCAACAATCATTTTGTCATGTCAGGGTCATATTTGACATGGATAAAAGACTGAGTTCCCTCCAACTTTGGCAGGGTGGCATTTATATGGAAAGTTGCACTGTATTATTGATTAAAGCTACAGATAAACCTTTGCTTTTACTTTTGTGTATGCGACCAAAAAAGAATAATTTGTTACAGCCAAATGTTTTTAAAATATACATCACATGTTCTGTTAAGCACTAACAATAATTATAAAAACAGAAAAATGAATAAAAACCCACAATAATTTCTACATTCAGTAAAGCTTGCAGGAGCCTATGTGTTCTGTACAACAGAACTTTGATGTCAAGCTAATTACTTTTTAATTAAACAAAATTATTTCTTTTCATTTTTAACATTTTGGGAGTGTAATTGGCTTTTAGACAAACTGAACAAAACCGGTTTAAACCACCATTTTCAATTAGTTCAGTATAACAATGCACTTGTATAATGGGGCTGTTTCACTTTTTTCAGTGTACATTAATGAGTAATAAACACTCTTTTCCACACTGTTGCTTTTCATTTTATTGTCATTGTGGTGCACTATTTTAGACCCATTTAAAAGGACTGATAACAACAACCTACACAAACTGTAGCATTTAATTGGCAGGAACTATCATCATCCAAAATGCCCAGGCTCTTTTGGACAAGGCTGAAATTTAACTGCCTTGCATGCCTTTACTACAAGTTGTCAAAGGATTCTACTAATGGTCAAATAATAGTGATAAAAGAACAAGACAACACTGTGCATGGATTAGACACTGACAGTTGCATAAAGCATTTAATGGAGTACATGGAAGTGCATGCATATAAATAAGTGTCATGACTGCAGTGCAATGATTCCCTGAGGATTAACTCAATATATGATGCTGAATCTGAGCAGAGATTAAATGCATATTTCTTAACGGTACAGATGGTCTAATGGGTCCCAATTCTTACACCATCTAACTTCCACCGTGGAAATATGTTCTGCAGATGGAGATAATGGCTGTGTGCAGTATATGATAATGTTGTGGCTTAACTGGAGCTGTTAAATTAGTGCCCAGTGGATAAATTACTTTGGGTGCATTTAACAAATCAGATGTTTTCTGACGCTCTAAAGTGCTTTTCAATGATTGCATAATGAATTTTGATATGCAGTTACATCTTAAAATTACTGTAATTCATTAGAGCTCCATTAAAAATAGTGTTGACTTGAGACTACATGCACACTACAAACAACACGCCAGAATTTTTAATATTAGTAATGCATTTATAAACAGAGATGCATACAGAATCATACTCTTGTGGGGGAGGGAATACAAACAAAACAAGGGGAAAAATCAAGAAGCAAGGAGGAACAGTATATTATTATCATTATTAAAATGTATTAAAATTATTTTAAACTATTAAAATAGTCATTTTTATTATTTAATCAATTTTTTTAATTATTATTTAAAATAAACGCGTGTGTATATAGACAGTAAAAAGTGAAAACAAGCCCCATCCCTCCTGTTCATTTGCAATCTATCATAAATTAAGACTTTTTAAAGGTAGCCTACAGATGCTGCAAATGATGCGTAGACAGAAAGCATATTTTTAAAGTTAGAAGAACTTTATCCCAGTGGGGCTAAAACAATCTAATAATAATTCAAGTAAATTTGTAGAACTTAAAACGGTAGAGTTTTATTTGTGGATGTATTGTGTAATGTGAATGTGACAAAAATTCTACAGATTTATTTCTTTATCTCATTAAAGATATACATTTTTTTCAAAATATTTCGCGCTAATTCTCCGCGCAGCTGCATCTTCATGCGCTTTTTTGTGCATAATATATATATATATATATATATATATATATATATATATATATATATATATATACATAGTAAAAATTAAAAAGTAAAAACGCCACTGAAAAAATAATTGTTAGGGTTCAATAATTATATTATAGTATATATGTATATAATATTAAACCTTTAAAAATATAACTATTACATCTATATAAGTTTCTATACTTAGAATAGAACAATACAAACTTTATATAATTCTGATTTAGAAAGCTCTATTCCTATATATTATATTATTATTAAAATATAATTTGTAAAATCAAGCAAGATTTGTTAAGGAGTCATATGTTTTGTGTATCATACTTTTGATTCCATCGCAAGAGATTAAAAATCACTGAACGCGCGCGCACTGGAAGTAGACTCCGCCCACCTCCATAAAACACTTACTGCAGATGATCATGGATTAGTGAAAGCACGCGCGTGTGAGGAATCAACTTCGGACTCGTGGACTGTCGTCAAAGAATGTAAGAATAATACTTTCAATGTGTTTTATTGTCTTGTTACTGTCGATTTGACAACAGTTTAATCTTGCAAATGAGCTAAAGCGGTGCTGCGCTCGGTTTAATGATATTTTAAATTCAGCTGTAAGCTTAAATTCGCCTGTATAATCGTTTCATAGAAGTGAAATGAAAATGAGAATGAAAATGATGGTTTTAGTAGGACTTCCGGCTTTATAGGCTTTTATAATAGAGATATTTGGCTAAATAAAGTGTGTTGCCATGAAAAGGTGGTTAGATAACACTTGCTGGGGGCAGGAGGCTCGAGGACAGCGGTCAGATCAGATCACTGGTCACGGTTTAAGCAGTCACTCTACAGTAAGCCGTCAATACAGGTCAAGACAGGAGCAGATCTGCCTGTCACTTGAAATGTAGTGATGGGCTCAGGGGTTTCTTCACCGAAACCCCCATCCACACCTCCAGCCCAGTGTGCCAAATGCGGGACGACGTAAGTTTAAAAGCTGTTCTGTTCCTTTGTGTGTTTTAACTTTTTATTTCTTTTATTTCTTTCATTTTAGTCCAATGTCTGGAAATGAAGAGCGCACTTTCATTGCCATCAAGCCTGATGGAGTGCAGAGGGGACTGGTCGGAGAGATCATCAAGCGCTTCGAGCAGAAAGGCTTCAAGTTAGTTGCTATGAAGTTAATCCAGGTAAATTCAATTAAAATCTAAATAGTTTATATTGGATTTACCTTTCCTTTTAATAGCCAAACGGCGCTAAAGAGTGCATCCAACCTCGTTTGGTGTTGATAGATGGCGTTTGCATTTATAACGGTTTGTGGATGTATTGTGTAATGTGAACGTGACAAAAATTCTACAGATTTATTTCTTTATCTCATTAAAGATATACAGTTTTTTCAAAATATTTCGCGCTAATTCTCCGCGCAGCTGCATCTTCATGCCACTGAAAAGAATTGTTGGGGTTCAATAATTATATTATAGTATATAATATTAAACGTTTAAAAATATAACTATTACATCTATATAAGTCTCTGTACTTAGAATAGAACAATACAAACTTTATAGAATTCGGATTTAGAAAGCTCTATTCTTATATATTGTTTTATTATTAAAATATGCCCTCAAAAGAGTAAATTTGTTGGGGCAATTATTGTATGTAAATATTTACATTTTCTAGTTAATACGGTTTTACTACATTAATACTTTCTAGTTAATACAGTTTGCAAAAACGTAATTGATTATAATTTGATTCTCTGATTGTTACATTTTTATTAAATTACTTAACAGATGAAAAGCTTTATGTATATTCGATTTTCCCATGTCTATAATTGTAGAAAATTAAAATTATTTTTAGTGTGAGGGAACTTAAACTCTCTCAGACACACACTTCTTTAGGGGTTAAACCAATTACTAGCTCCTTGTGGTCTGCAAAGTTGCTATTTATGGCCACATGTGACCATCTCGTCTTAGTAAATATTGACTTAAGATTTAGTCACAGAAAAAGAGCTTTAATTCACAAAACTTTACACACAGCTGTCTTTTTTTGCTCTTCTTCAATGCAGGCCGATGAGGATCTTCTGAGACAGCACTACGGTGACCTAAAGGATCGGCCTTTCTTTCCTGGGCTTGTCAATTACATGTCCTCTGGCCCTGTGGTTGCCATGGTAAATCTATTTATATTTATTTTTCTACAGTGAAGCTCTAGAGCACTTTGAATTTAATAATGTTTCTCCCTTATTGCTAATAAATATTCTTCCTACATTTCATAATGGTGACTGTACTAATGTTATTTCTGTAATATATTTATTTTCAGGTGTGGGAGGGTTTTAACATTATAAAAACCGGCAGAGTAATGCTCGGAGAGACTAATCCCATTGACTCCAAGCCCGGGACTATCCGAGGTGACTTTTGCGTTCAGGTTGGACGGTAAGATCTCATACTGTATTCTAAAATATCATTTTGACAACTTTGTTTTAAAAACTTCCCCTATTTTGATGTTTTAAAGGCTCCAAATTTAGTTTCGAAGGTCTCCTACAATAGGTTTACATGTATCCAGAGTAAAAAATAGAACGGTTTGTTCAAATATTCAATCTCTCTCTGAACCTTCTTTCCGAGTGCTTACTCTGCTCTGCACGTAAGAGTCGGAAATGAAATGCCAATTACCTATTAGGCTGTTATTGTCCAAATTTGTTAGTTACGTAACAGTAAGTGAGGCTGGAATTGCTAACAACTTGTTTTAGAAGTTCAGAATCAAATCTTTTTGGAGACAATCATTTTATTTAAAATCTATTGTTTTAAGAGCATCTTTGCGTCATATATTCACGGGGCTTAATCGCGCTCGGTGTGAAAGGCCCTCGATTTCAACATCAAATAATGCTGAAAAAATACATTACGGTTTATACAAAAATATTAGGCAAGACAACCGTTTTCAACATTGATAATATAAGAAATGAATCAGCATAGTAGAATGATTTCTGAAGGATCATGTGACAATGAAAACTGGAGTAATAATGCAGAAAATTCAGTTTTGCCATCACAGGTATAAATTTAAATTATAAAACGTATAAATTATATATTAAAATATGAAAATGGAACATTTCAAATGTAACAATATTTCACAATGTTAGTTTTTACTGGTTTCTGTCAAAGACATGCAGCCTTGGTGATCATAAGGGAGTTCAAAAGCATTACAAGTATAGACTGTATCAGTTTCTCTGTCACTTTCATTTATTTACCTGCACTAGTTTTTGCTAATATTAAATTGCTTTTCGCTTCAGGAACATCATTCACGGCAGTGATGCAGTCGAAAGTGCCAATGCTGAGATCAACCTGTGGTTCAAACCAGACGAGATCTGCAACTACACCAAATGTCAGGAGAGCTGGCTCAATGGCTGAACACCTTTTTCTCCACTTTTCTCCCTCTCTGGGGTTTCTGCTTCAGTTCCATTCATTCCTCCCCCACCGTTTCTGGTATTTGTATTTACAATAAAACAAGAAATCCTGTGAATTTGAGGGACACTTTCAATGAGCTGGCACTGTATAAAAGAAATGCTAGAGCCACGACGAGACAAGTCATCTAATTCGAGGATCGATCTCTTGACGATTTTATTTTATTCAACATTTATACTTTAAGTGGTTCAAATGGATGAATTAGAGACCTATGTATACTCGCTGTATGGTTGCAATGCCACACAAAGCACTGCAGAAAGGAATGAACTTAGGAAATAAAGTACACAGTGCTCATTTAAATGATACTGTAGCACCAACAGTGCTGTTTACATAGATTCCTTTAAAATATAATTACGCCACATAATACAAAATCTATAATTCCAGATTGTTACTTGGGAAAAAAAGCATGCAAGAACAGAATGGTCTTCTCGCAGTTATTACATATATGATTGTTTTACATCAAACAGAGAAAGTCTCTTTCAGTCAAGTACTGGTTGTCTTCCCAGTGTACAGTACATGCAGAAATAAATTCATACAATAAAAGATACATAGTGCATACACTACATAAATGTGGTAAAAGTGCACAAGAGTCAAAGAAAGTGAAGAGCCATTCAAGATTTTAAAGCTCCATTTGAACCCTTCTTGTCTTAGTTTGGTGATGTTTTAGTGTGTTTTAACCACATGTGCCCCGATTTATTAAAATGCAAGTTCCCTTTTGGTCGGCTAAGCCTGTGCAACCGTTTCTATTTTTGCCTGTCAATTTAAACCAGAGTGACAGCATTCACAAGGAGTGGACTGTCCCTTTTTATCCTGACAAAACAAATAAATTATCATTCTGGTATAAAAATATATAATAGATGTAATGCATACAACGTTTTCTCTTTCCCAAAACAAGACGATTGTCAAAATATACTATTGCTCTATTAATATGTTAAGTCATTTTCTTAACATCTTAAGATCAAGTTGAACTGTTACGCAAAGGTTGAAACACACATGTACAGTGCAACTACAAATATACTGTACAATACTGAATCTGTTGGCTGGACATAATGTTTCATAATTGTCCAACATACTTGGTCCATGAGGTTTGGTTCATTACACAACAATGATGTCCGCTGAGCGGTTTTGATAGTTGTATAATTGCTTACTTTTGAGTCAAATAAAAGGATCCTCCAGTCTGCAGAAAAGAAAACTGAAGAGTGATGAATCTCAGAGCACTTGAAGCAGAGTTCAGGTTGTATCTCACTTAGATTTTACATCGTATATCCATTTGCTAGAGGCCAACTGTGAGTCTTGATCGGAGCACAACAGGAAATTACAGTGTCTCGGCTGGAAGAGCTTTAGTACAGTAAATCTGAACAGTAAGTGCTTACATTCTGCAATCTTCACTGCAGATATTCTGTCCGGGCAAACCGGAGATGCGGAAAGCAACGATTTGGTAAGAGATGTGAAATTTCTCAAGTGGATCTTTTGTGGAAATGTGTGAGGCAGGATCTACCCAACAGATGCACCACAGTCCATTGCAACTAGTATCTAATTAACTAATTGAACTGTTAAAACCAATACTACATGTCTACAACATCCAAAAACTTGCATGTGAAGGCCCCACACAAAGGTTATAGGAATTGCAGTAGGTCAATCCAACATGGCTTCCAGCTGGTCAGCAAGATCATCGAACATGTTCCCTATGTCATCAAGAATGTTCCCAGCTGACTTCACTGTGGTATTGCCCCTGAGAGAAAGAAGAGCAAGAACAAGAAGAAGGTTTAGTATGGAGGTATTGTCTTAATAAAGGAGTGTTTACTGTAACAGCAACCTGCAGTCATTTTACATTTCTATGAGAGCTGGCGATTTTCAGGAGCTTCCTACAATGACATACGCTTGAACTGAACTTTTTAGTTTAATAGATGGACTGGAGGTACTACTAGCCACGAATATAGCCAAAATAAAAAGATTTCCAAAAGGTTTTAGATTTTTTTGTTTTTGAACTTTATTCATCAAAGAACCCTTAGAAATGAGTGTATCACAGTTTCCAGAAAAATTAAGCTCAGCTGTTTTTAGCCATGATCAAATTAAGAAATCATGTGACACTGAAGAGCAATGATGCTGAAAATTCAGATTTGCCATTAGATGAATATATAAAATTTTAAAACATTTATTTGAAATGGTAATAATACTTCGTAATTGTACTGTTTTACTTTGATCAAATAAATGCAGTCTGGGTCTCTTGAGAGACTTCTTTCAAAACTTCAAAAAAAAATTGAACAGTTGCGTATTTCTAAATGAATATTGTGAAATTAATATATTAATTACACCCTTAATTAAACAGTGAGGTCATGTGATAAGATACAGTGGCATACTACTGTTTGAAATGTTTTTCAATGCCTAATGTTTCCATTATTTAAAGAAAAATTGAAATCTAGTATATAGCGTATACGGCACAGTAGTTAGTATACTAGTACGCCAATATGAGGATAGTCGGGAGAGGGGTTACTTTACATAAAACACACTGACTGGGGGGTTTATCCTTGATTAGCGTATGCTATGCTATGAGCTAAATCTGTTCAAAATGAAAAATAAAGTTCAATGTGGACAGCTTGACCAGCAACACAGTGAATTTGCCAAGATAAAATAGGAGGGGAGTCAAATGAAAGTCTGATTTGCTGAAACACCATCTGTCCCTGTCTGAGAGATAAGGACATCAACAATCTATCGTCATCGCAGCCAAAACGATCAAAGAGTCAAAGGAAAAACAGGCACTAGTTTTAGGGAGATCACTTATTGCTAGATTTCCCAGCAGGCTTGTTGTGACAAGTGGTCATTCAGTCATTATGGTACCATCTGCAAGGCTGTCTCGTTTAAATACAGAATTTCATCTACTGCGAAAAACTGTATTCAAGCTGCTTAATACTTCTTTGACCGAGGACAGATACAAAGAGACAAAACCAAGTGGTTTGTGTTACCTTTCCGCTGAATCTTCCTGAGCTAATTTCCTCTCCACAACTTTAAGTGCTGCCTCAAGAGACGTGCTGGTTTGCTCAAGTCGTTTGTGGACCAACACGTCCTGGCCTTCGGTCCCAGCCTGTGGCTTGCCTGCCAGCGCAGCATGACCTTGAGGTGCTTTGTTTGGGGGACAGTGAGCTAGAGGACTGCAGGGAGGTGAAATGGCAAAGGCCACACTCTGTGCGACATTGACTGTGACTCCTGATGAAAATTGACGACAGAGAGGAGGAGATGGAACACTAATTTAGTAAGTGCATAAACATTGATTTGCAAGTTAATAAATAAACATGGGCAAATGCTTGAGAGAATCCCAGGGTTACTTTTCTGATTCAATAGCATCAACCAGTATTGTTATCTTTAACTGAAACTAAAACTATCATGAATTAAGTTTGGTAATTGAAATAAAGCTGAAACAATATATAAAAATTAGATGGAAAACTTAAAAAAAAAAAAAATTGCAGCTATGAACTAACAGTCAGAGTATTAGTAGACTGTTAGGTTAGGGTTAGTAGAATAAGTTCACATGTAGTTGCAAAGTTACTTATAGTTAGTAGAATGTCTAAAGTGGACTATCAAAATAGTATTGCTAAATTATAAACTAAAAATACATAAATAAAAGCCCATTTAAAATGTTAATAAATATTATAACAGTAACTGGAGCCAATCAGTCAATTTTTAGAGAAATGGGCTTACAAAATTGTCTTTACTTTTATTGACCACACATTTTTGAATGGTAGTGTATGTTTGTAAGTAGTTATGAATGTGTTTAAAATAGAATTAAAGTGAGTTCTTCTCTCACTTTAAATAACAGCCTAAACAGGTTGCAGTACCTGAGGTTGCTGCAGTAGAATGGCGTGTGGGCTTAGAGGGGGTGGGAGGTTTATGTGGAGAGCCAGGTTTTGGAGTAAGGCCAGATTTATAAAGATTTTGTGAAAATCCACCATTGTGCATGCGTTGCGAGACCGTCTTGGTCTCTGTGGCCCTCTCATTTCCTATTTGCGTGCTGGTGCCCTGACCTTTCATCTGCAGTTCTTTTGGCTTGTGTCTCCTTTTGACCGTGTCTGATTCCTTTAAGTTAAACTCAGGCACCTCTAGGGATGATTTGATAGATTGTGCCGGCTTCGGGATTTCAACAACAGCCTCAGACTCTATTTTAGCTGGTGCTATTTTGGTCCTTTGTTTGATGGTAACTTTGCCCTCTTCAGCGAAAGGTATGCTCTCCTGTGAGAATGTCGAACCTGCACATTGTTGGTTCCTCAGCGGGCCAATGGTTTCATCTGCAGGATTTTCACTGCCATGCACTGAAGATTCACTAGTGGTCCTCCTACGGTTCCCTATATTTTTTGGTGGGGTGGCTGGCGACATGGGGCTTTTGCATGTCTTAATGGGGCTTCCTGTATTGTTTTCCAGCCTGGCTGCAATGCTTCGGACACTTCCTGCACTCTCCGTTTCAACCCCGCTTGTAGATACTCCACTTGGGGCAGAGCTTAGTCGCTTTGGAGGGGGAGGAGGAGGACCTTTCCTCTTGGCACGTATAGCGAAGGAATGACTGCGGCCCACTTGGCGCTCACCGGAGCCGTAAGAAGGTTGGCTGCGGCCGGGTTTGCGAGTAAGCGTGGCATAAGATGCCACATTGGCGGAAGTTGTCGAAGGGGCTGAGATGTCATCTTCATCATTCTCTCCATCGGACATAGCGTAGCGTGAAAGACTTTGAGTTCGCTTTTTGGACCGGGATGTGTCTCCGTTCGGCTGCTGGGGTCTTATTGGACCTGGGCTTCTCATGTTGGCATTACAGTTTTGATGTTGCAGGTAGTTGAAGCCCCTCTGAAGAGGTGATCCATGATGGGGCTGAGAGGGAGAAACCACCGGTCTGGGTTTGGTGAGGACAGGTGGGTATGCAAAGCGTGCTATTTTACTAGTGATTATGGGTGGCGTCCTTGCTGGACTGCCAGATAAGGGGTGATTAGGTTGTAGCGGCAACACCGGCGCCATTTTGACAGGTGATATTTGGCTTCTATCCTGAGATTCCATAATGGCATATTGTTCCTTGCTGGGACTGCTGTCCATACTGCCCAGACTCTCTTGTGAGCGGCTGTGGGGGGTTACCGATGCCATTGGGCGTTCTTGCGACCGTCCTGACCCTCCTGACCGTGTACCAATGCTTTCTTGACTGAGACGCATGGCTGTTCCACTCACGTTGCTGAGACCATCTTGGCCTCCGCTGTATCCGCTACGAGCCATGGCGTTTTGTAGCTCAACGCTCAGCTCGCTGTCCTGGAAGGTGAGCATCTTTGGTGATGCAGGGGACGAGGGGCAGTCGGAGCTGTCATGGTGCTCGATGGCCACCAGCTCAAGGGTGGGGGGAGCTCTCCTTCCCTGTAGCATCGCCTGCCCCTCAGCCTGGTTCTTACGAGCCTTCTGTATGTCACTGAGCTTCTTAACAGCGAGCATCAGCTTCTTCTGATGGCCTGTAGATAAACAATCTGTTAATCCACAAAATTACTTTTAGGAAAAATACTTTGGAAAAAGAAATGTGGTTTTGGAATCTGATGTATATGGGCATTAATGACATTTTGTTAATTCACAGTCATTTATCTGGTGTATATACTACTTAATCTGAATGGATTATTTAAACACATTTGTGCAACACTATCTACACTATTGTTCAAATGTTTGTGGTTAAGAATGAAACTAATACTTTTATTCAGCAAGAATGCATTCAATTGATCAAAAGTGACAGTAAAGAAATTTATAATGTTATAAAAGACTGCTATTTAAAATAATTACTGTCAAATAAAAAAAAAACAGCATATCAGAATGATATCTGAAGAATCATGTGACAATGAAGATGCTGAAAATTCAGCTTTGTCGTTGTAGGAATAAATTACATTTGAAAATATATTAAAAATAGAAAACAGTTGTTCACAATATTACCGTTTTACTGTATTTACGATCACTCAAAAGTAAGCTCTGTGAACAAAAGGGACTTCTTTCCAAAACATTACAAATTCATTAAAAGAAACAATTTAATGGTAGTGTATCTATCAATTCACTTACCCAGCTTAATGATGCCAATTTCCTGTAGATCTTCCCATGTGATATCCTGCACTATGCTGATGGAGTCATAGCCATTCTCTGCTAGCTTTTTCTGGTATTGTGGCAGCCCAATAGCACTGAGCCATTTCCCAATATCAGACTGAAATAAACAGACAAGCATGATTCTCCTACTATTTTATTGGATTAAGCGACAATGCTTCTGTTAGTTAAAGTGTTAGCTCACCCAAAAATTTAAATTCCGTCATTAATTACTCACTCTGATGTTTCCTAACCCGCAAGACATTCGTTCATCTTTGGAACACAAATCATTTTAATGAAATCTGAGAGTTCCTGTCCCTCCATTGACAGTCTACACAACTACCATTTTCAAGCCACAGAAAGGTAGTAAAGACATCATTAAAGTAATCCATGTGACTGCAATGGTTCTTTGTGCAAAAAAAACCAACAATATTAAGTTACCACTTTATTTACAAAATATTAACTCTGAAACTTTTTTTGTCCAAACAAAGCACTCAACACACTCAATGGACTACTTGCACTGAGCCTCAAGACGCACATCCGATTGCGGCTCAGTAGTTTCTGGTTATATGTTTTCAATGTGCTGTTATCACCTAGCTAACTAAATGGCTCTAAAATGAGAGTCCTCGGAATGATTTTAAAATCCGGACATACAGAGACCGGAGAAAAGAAAATCGGATGATTACCGTGCACAGACTTTTCCAAACTCAATGGAACTTTAAGTTTTAATCCAACATAAGCCGTGACTCTTTTACCACAAGGTGTCAGGTCTATGGAGAGACAGAAAGCTCTCAGATTTCAATAAAAACACCTTCAACGGTCTTAAGGGTTTAGAACGACATGAGGGTATTGGGTAAAATAACCCTTTAAGCATATAAAACTCAATGTCTGTCCTCATTAGGTGTGTCATAACCATGGACTTGTACAGCACATGTGTGCAAATGTTTAAAACGGTTTATATGAAAATATAACACAGAATTACTGGAATGTAATCCGGCAGCCACTCGGGGATATTCAAGTTGCCGATCTCCATAGAGATCTTCTTGCGATGGCCAGGCTTTGTAACGCCAATTGCAGTGAGATCCTAAAACCAAACAAAAAAGATTGAAACGCATACAAAATTAATAATTTTCTTAAAAGCATCTCAGAAACCTGATTACGGTACAGTCTGTTCAGTTTTGGTATCTATATTTGTCTACATTTGATATGCAGTAGTGCATACTAATGCATTGTGCCAGAAATGCAGCAGAATGGAAACATAAGCCTGTGTACCTAAATGCTGAAACACAAAATGATGACTCACCTCAGGGGTCATTCTGCTGATTGTGGGCACATCATAACCAGCAGTGAGGAAATTCGAAGTGTACTGCTCAAGCTGAAACTCACAGAGCCATTGGTAAATAGCCTCAGCATCCTAATACAAAGAAACAATTGAACACTATGCATAAAAGCAGAATCAGCCGTCATGTTAAGGGTCACAAGTCATTTAGATGTGAAAATGCTAATATGTGTATTACTGAAAACAAAAGAAAAATAAAGAGGATTCATATAATTGTGTATGACTACTATTCTAAGGGAATACTAGTTTACTAATATAATAGTGTGCAGTGTACTGCAAAAATTTTTTTTTAATTTTAATTATTAATTATTTTAAAAATTAAAAGTGACAGAGTAGGCATTATTCCACAATAAATATTTCAATCTGTATGCAACATCATCATATAACATTACTATATTTGTTACAGGACCTCAGCAAGTGACATCTAATTAACATACTGAAAATAAAAAGGTTTGTTTTAAACTTTTCTGCAATTTTGTGCAAAAAAAACACAACAATAATCCTAATAATAATAATCATTAGAATAGTATTATATAAATTATAATTGTTATACTATATTATAAAATATAAATATTATATACTATGGTTTTATATTATATATATATATATATATATATATATATATATATATATATATATATATATATATAGAAATAATATACTATGGTTTTATATTACATATTATATATATATATATATATATATATACATATATATATATATATATATATATATACACTGTAAAAAAATTAATTTTACATTATTCCAGTATTTACTGTAAAATGTATAAAAATATTTTTAATATAACACAACAACTAATAATACAAATGGAATTACAAGGTAAAATTAATTATAGATAATTTGCATCTGCTCACAGTATACATACTATATATTACATTGTATAAATAATATATACTGTTGTATATGATGGTATGCTGTTCTGCCTTGGCCTCACCCTGCCATCCAGAAGTTGCTGTGGATGGACGACATGTTGTTCTCCGGGTCTGTGGCTGCTCAGTGGAATCCTCCGTCCAAGAGCACCTAAAGCGCGCACACACACACACTTCTGTTGGTCATAGACTCAGCTATTGCCTTACGTTGTGGAGTACGGACTCACGGAGCAGTCTTTCAAACATGTTATTGTACCTGCATGTTTATAAATCAGTGTGCTGATGGAGTACATGTTTCAGCAGAAAAAAATCTCTTGTGACCTGAGGCACTGTTTTTTCATCTTTATTAACAATGGACCATACCAGAATAGTACAATCACTGACATGAGGATTTAAGACCTAAGGCTATTTTGATGAGTGAATGTGAAAGTATGTGTTCATTTGAGAGACAGACATGCATATACCTTCTATGATAACAAACAGTAGTCAAAAGTGCTGTTTGGCAAGAAACTAAAGTTACAAAGTTATTAAATAATAAAAATTACAACCTATTAACTTGTAACTAAGAATGACGATAAGACTGAATCGATACGTCCCTTTTTAAAATGTCCAGAGTGGCAATTACATGCATGTGAATATGCCTCCATTTAACTCACCTCCATAAAATAAGTTGATTTTAGGAACGTTTCTTGATCTCATGCTTATTTTTAGATCCTCCAAGTCAAAGCCACTACAGAGATACTCTCCTGTGTCCGTGTCATTGATAATCTTCTCTCCCTCTCAAATGCTCCACTTTTCCTTGGTATTTCTGACTTACACACAACTTTGCCTCAGTTGTGTCTTTCCCTCCTACTGTAATCTGACACTTCACAGTAACAGTCTCTAAGTAAAAATGAGCAGGTATGAGCAGGTATTTTATTAAGCTGATTGTAAGAACCGTTTTTTTACTTTTAAACCATAATAGAAATGAAATAATTGGCTTGGGGGGGGGGGTTAATAAACAAACAGGGGTGAGGTGAAATATGCATTACACCGCTCTCTGAATATGTCTTTTTCATGGGCAAGACACAACATGTAGACATGCTCAAGGATATAAAAAATTATAAGAGTTAGCTAGAGGACAGTGAAGAAGTCTTTGTATATTAAAGTTGAAAGACACTCATTAAAAGTGTGATCCCTTAAATATAAGAGGCCCTGAAATATATTTGGACACTTAAGACACACTTATTTAAAGGGTTAACCCCCCCCCAAAATTAAATTACTTTTTATATAATTAAATAAAATAATTCCTTTAAGACACTGATGTATTTTAAGTGTGAGTTCTACAGGTGCATCTCAATTAATTAGAATATAGTGGAAAAGTTAATTTATTTCAGTAATTCAATTCAAATTGTGAAACTTGTGCATTGAATTTATTCCAGAAGGCCAACAATTCACTAAAAACGTTTTTTTATTGGTCTCTTGAAGTATTCTGATTTGTTGACCAAAATCATCACAATTAAAAGAACCACATATTTAAACTACTTCAGTCTGCGTGCATTGAATTTATTTAATGCACAAGTTTCACAATTTGAGTTGAATTACTGAAATAAATGAACTTTTCCACAACATTCTAATTTATTGAGATGCACCTGTATGTCTATATAGATATAGATATATACACTTATTAAACTTATTTTTTCATTTTCATTTTTCATCATTTAGCAAACGCTTTACAAGGGGAGCAATTAGGGGTTAGGTGTCTTGCTCAAGGGCACTTTAGTCATGATATCGAAGGTGGAGAGAGTGCTGTTGATTCACAATCCCCACTTTCAATTCCTGCCGGTGTGGGAATCGAACCGGCAACCTTCAGATTACAAGCCCGACTCCCTCACCATTAGAACACTTATTTAATTGGAAATCCAACTAAGTTATCTTTTGATTAGTTTTAATTCTTAACCTCTGTTTTTACCGCTTACTATGGTGGCAGAGAGAAATCAATGTGCTGCAACTGAGGAAAACACGTGCAAATAAAAAAACACCAGCAAATAAAGAAAACATCGTCATCAGTTTGACGATACATGCGCTGCAAAAGTTCACAACCCAACCAAATACAAAAATGCGCTGCAAAAGACCTACTCACAACCAAATAAAAAAAATGCGCTGCAAAAGACATGCACATACGATCAGGATGTTAAAATAAACAAAAAACTCACATTTCAAGTCATTTGCACAGCACTGAAAAGCAAATACCGAACAATAAGCGGTCCCAGCCAGGTTCGTCACTTGTTGGTTGAGAAAATGTATTAACAAATTAGTATTGATAATAATTTATTAATAATTTACGGGATATGACTGTAATGAATCCGGTCCGTCGTCTTTCATCCACTTCCCACCAGAGGTCATCCTTCATGGACTCTGTGCACCACACACCCACTCAATACACGAACTACATTTCCCAGAATCCCCGCACCTGTCACTAATCACTGCTCCAGCTGACACTTATCATCCCACCATATTTAAGTTTAACTCACTCTGACATTTCCGAGCGTTCATTCCTGTCTTGTCTGCCCGTGTTTTGATCCTGCCTGTTTCTTCGTTTTCTGATGTTTATCTGCCTGCCTTTGATTTATTGCCTGAATTATCACTACGAGCCTGCCTGTTCTCTGCCATTGCTGTTTGCTGTTTCCTTGACCATTGCCTGTCTGACTACGTTTGCAAATAAAGCAATATGCAAAATGTGAATCCAAATGTGTCCGTCATTTTGCGAGTTGATCAAGACAATTGTCACGTCAATATTGGAATTGTTTGAATTTTAAACCATGAAGGCGAGTCGGTGGATATCACACAATGTGCAAACTTTGCGCTAGTGTTATGCGGGTAAAAAGTCTCAAATCCCAGTTAATTATTCACTGCAGAAAGTAAAACTTAGCGATGAGAGCTATACTTCAATAAGGGTACATAACCTTAATTTATTTTCTTAATACGTAATGAAAACAAAAATAATAATTTTTTTTAAATGAGAAGTTGGCTAATCTAAAATTTTATTGCAACGTGTCGTTTATGTGGTGATGCGCATTGAAATAAAGTAGCCTTATCATCATCATCATCATCCTCCTTCAGATCATTGCAGAGGGGGGCTTGAGAATGCCGGGCCTTTGCTATTTCAGCGTGTTTATTTGGTTGTTCTGTGAACTTTTAGAGTGCATGTGTTGTCAAACTGATGATGTTTTCTTTATTTCCTAGTGTTTTTTCTGTTTGCAAATGTTTTCTTCTTTCGCGTTGAGCTCTATCAGCCACCGTAGCTTACTCTCTTGAAGACAGTGCTGACCTGAATGAGGGTCCGTCTGTTTTGTGGGGTCATGACTGCACTGTTCCACCAGTTCTCCAGCAGAGGGAGGCAGCTACATGTAGGAAAAACACAGCACTGTGTCACATTTAACTCAACAGCTGTCTGGCAGAAATAGCTGAGAGAGACATCTACTGCCTGTGAAAGACTTCACACAGAGACACATGAATATTAATTATAATCATCAGCAAGAATACAATGAATGAATGAATACATCTTTAATTTCAAATGTAAGTCTCTATTATAGACGTTTACAGACCTAATCATTGACAATATTAAGGGTAAGTCACAGCATGAAATAAACATTAAGTGCGCAATGGTAATTTAAATGCAATAAGTGCTGCAGTATGAGTAACACTATGCTCGGCTGCATATAAAAAGCAAAGATTATTGTGTTATGTAATAAGTGGGAAAACCACTGTGATAGAGATGAGTGCTACGTTGCCTTTAACTATTGTTCTTTTCTTTGCCTTTTCTATTTGCCGGACTCTTCGGCCACATACACTACCGTTCAAAAGTTTGGGGTCAGAAAGATTTTTTTTCAAGGAGGTTGCTACTTTCATTCAGCAAAGATGCATTAAATTGATCAAAAGTGACAGTGAAGACATTCATAATGTTATCAAATGTTTCTATTTTAAATAAATGCTGTTCTTTAGAACTTTCCTTTCATTAACTAATTTAGAATATATATAGACCAGGAGTGGCGATGCTGAAAATTCAACTTTGCTATCAGAGGAATAAATTACAGTTTTAAATATAGACAGTTATTATAAATTGTGTATTTATTAAATAATGATCAAAAACAATTTAAACAACAATACCTAATGTACCAATGACCAAATTCCGAATAATTAATTTCTTTATTTCTTTATAATTATTATTTGTTTATTCTAAACATGTAGTATATCACAAATATTTAGGCTGTTAATGACAACAACAACAAGACAATCGTTATTTAATATTGGTAAGAATTGTTATTTGTCTGATTTGCTTTTTCAAGAAAATGCAAGAAAAACTCAAAATTACTCGAGATTACAAGGGAAAAAAAAGATATTGAGCACACAACAAAAACGGCTTCTGTGGGATTCTATATATAACAGTAATTATTTTTTCCCTTTGGTGCCTCTATGAACCATGAAATCTATGTACTGAGATGGGGTTCCTATCTCGAGAATTAATCAGTGCTGCATATTTCTCCACACAAGTTCTCACAGCTTCAGTTCCCTTATGAAAATCAATGAACATGCAGAATCAAAAAATCTCCAGCTGAAAGCAGTGGAGGCAACTGTGGCTCTCGAGATCCGCTTTCCTGCAGAGTTTATCCTAATCAAACACCTTCAGAATGTCTCTCTGTCCAAAATGTTCACTTACAGTTGTTGGCGTACTGTTTTTCGCAAACTATATAGGGAAGTAGCTATTAGATTTTAGAAGCAGTGCTACTGTAGAAAGCTACAGGCAGATGTCAAACTCTACAGAAAAGTAGATCTTGAGGGCCAGAGTTGCCCAGCCCTGGCTTAAAGGAAACACTGGATGCATGTGAGACTGAAGCTCACCTTGGTGGTGTCCTGAACAGCAGAAGGTGACTGATGGGGGCCATTGTGTGGAAAGTTACCCTCAGTGCTCTGTCCACTGCCAGCACTGCGACTGCTGCCCATGCTGCCTGCGCTCCCCACACTGTTCCTGTCTCCTGCTGAAAGAAAGAGGAACAAAGAAATTAGGAGGAAGAAAAAGAACAGTCGGTGAAACACTGTCCCATAAAAAAACACTCCTTTTGTACACATTGGCCAACAAATGGGGGAAAGATTTTTTGCACTGCAACCTCCGAACTCCAGCGAGGTTTCTCTAGACAAGGGGAACGTTAAGGAGCACAAAGGAAAGTTTAGGACTGGTGTGAATTAAGGAACGTGAATGGCAAGCTGATTGCAGGCTGACAAACGTAGGACAAATATAGCTTAAGGGAACAGGAACCCTGTGAAACAGCTGGGAAAACTTCAACTTGACATGAAAGACCCTGGTGTGCGGTTTTTAGGACCAGCGGATGGACGTAAGGAGGAGAAAACAGGCTGAGGGAATACTCAAGATGAACAAGGGCCAGGGGAAACGCGGCATCTCTTACCATTGAGAGAGGTCCTGAGGACCCAAATATCCTCTGGCTCTTTGGGACTAGCTGGCTTACACAGGGCACTGGGACTGTCGGGAAGCACACCTAGCAAACACAAACACTTTAAAGGGCCAGAGGGGGAAACTTTGGGAGTCTTAAGGCCGTGTCACACTAAACCGACATCAACTAGCAGCGTCAAATGCAGATTGTGTTGTCTCTTCATGTCGCGTTAAAGGTTTTTGCTTGAACACAAAGCAAAGACTGCAGACAATGACCAACTAGCACATACTGTATGAGAGGAAATAACCGTCTATATCCGCTGGTAGTAGAAGTCTATTCACTTAAAAGGGAAAAACGGACTGTGTATTATACACTGTGTGCAGAATTATTAAGAAAGTTGATTTTCTAACCATATATTTTTTTTTTCCAAGCACATTTTACCAATTCCAAACCACATCAATCTTAATAACTACTGTTAATTTTGTATTTGGTATCATTTAGAATTTTTTCTATTTAGGCTGGGAATAAAAAAACGTATCATATTCTGGGGTGCATAATTATTAGGCATGTTTTCTTTTATAGGCTAAATGAGCCAAAAAAGAGATTTAACACACTGAAAAGGCAAAAATTATTAAATGCTCATGAAAAGGATGCAATACTAATGCAATATTAGAAATTGCAAAGTTAAGGCATGACCATTGAACAGCAAAATGCTCATTGGACAAAAACAGGTGGAGAAGAAAAGACATACGTTAACTGCAAAAGAATTAAGGGATTAAGGTGAAGAATTAAGTGTGAATCCATCAGGAATCCTTTATTCTCCAACGCCACCACTTTCCAAAAGAGACTTAGGTTAGGTAAAGATTCTTAAAAAAAAATGGCCCCCACTTAATAGGAATCACAAGCTGAAGAGCTGCAAAACACGACTACTGTTTTTTTAATATATGCTCTATAGACACAGATTGAGAGTGACTCTTGAAGGAGCAGCACATCCTCTTGTACCACTGTTTGAAGAATTTATCTTCCAGAATCTGGCAATAAGTTTTGGAAGATCATTTTTAGTCCATCTCTGCAAGATGTATAAAATTCTAAAAAAAAAAAAAAAGGTATAAAAATTAACTCCCACATCAAAATGAATAGTAATTATTAAGATTGATGTAGTTTGGAATTGGTAAAAATGTGCTTGGGCAAAAACATTTGATCAGAAAATCAACAGCCTAATAATTCTGCACATGGTGTACCAACCGTAATCAAAGTAGCGCTTGCTTTCCATTTCGAAGATGAATCATGTTGACCACTTTCTTCATTACAAACGATATGCCATGTCGATATGAGAATAATCACATATTGGAATTTTCACGTAAGATGACATAAAATTACAGCAGCCTTCCGTGTGTCCTCTTAACTTCTTTGTTTGCTCGCTTTCATCACTTTCTTCATTTTTCAGGTACAGTGGTTCACTAAATTGAAAAGCCATTCAGAGTGACCATCTCACTGTCTGTCTGACAGTGATTCAACATGCTCAAAGGGTCAAAAAGCCACCAATGGGATCAGACTAGTACCAACAGACAACAGTGCAGAACACACCACAAAAAGTGAGCTGACACAAGCTCAACAATGGCCGACTTTGGTGTGTTAAGGCATTTAGGGCTCAGGGCTGATCTAAATAAGTTTTAGACAACACGAGTTTGGAAAATTAGGGTAAAAGTGCAGTTTAGATGTTGTTTGCAAGGTCAGGGACGGAGGACTTTTTTGCTCTCAAAGATGCTTGAATGGGCCCTTGAGGTAGGATTATAAATTTGCAGGTATGTATTCTTGAATTCATCCCTCTAATTCTCACGCTACCTGAGTGCTGATCCAGCCCGTTGTGATGAGTCAGTACAGGACGGGTGGATGAGTATAAGGTGTAGGAGTCGTCAGTGTGAGAGGTGTGATGAGAACTGTGTGAGGGCAGGGCTCGGGACAGAATGTGATGTCTCTGGATGGGCAGTGAGGCCTGCCGGGAGAGAACGCCCCCTATGGACAACAACATTGAAACACAAATGGACACAAATGAAACATCATCCTCGAGAAAGATGATTCCATTAGCAGCATGCTTTAAATGATATAAACTAAAAGTAGTTTATGAAAGTTTGAGGTCAATACATTCTTTTAAAAGAAATTA
Organism: Opsariichthys bidens; assembly: GCA_037194245.1. Lineage (NCBI taxonomy): Eukaryota > Metazoa > Chordata > Actinopteri > Cypriniformes > Xenocyprididae > Opsariichthys > Opsariichthys bidens. The sequence goes on from CM074296.1 coordinate 16,096,914, forward strand.
TTTTATGCAGCAAGGATGCATTAAATTGATCAAAAGAGACAAAAATCTAGTGCAACAAATGTATTTACTATTTCCGGTAAATGCTGTTCTTTTGAAATTCCTATTCCTCAAAAATCTTATCATAAAAAAGTATCACATTTTCTACAAAAATACTAAGAAGCACAGCTGTTTATAATAATATTATAATATTGATAATTGTAAGAAATGTTTCTTGAACACCAAATCAGCATATTAGAATGATTTCTGAAGGACCACTTGACACTGAAGACTGAAATAATGATGCTTGAATATTCAGCTTTGCCATCACAGGAATAAATGACATTTTAAAATATATTAAAACAGAAACCATTTATATATATTAAATAATTAAACATTAAATAATATTATCAAATAATATTTCAGAATTGTATATATGTAATTAATATTTTAAATGACTACTTTATAATATCACTGTATTTTTGAACAGATAAATGTAGAAAAATCTGCTCAACCCCAAGCTTTTAAACTTCAGTGTAAATAATAATTTTATTATTTATTAAATAAATAATAAAATAAAAGTGAAAAAAGAAAGTGACATCTTTAAAGGAACTGTTCACCCAGAAATGAAAATTGTCATCATTTACTCATCCTCGGGTTGTTCCATGTCAAACCTATGTTTTTCTCCATACAATTGATATAAATGGGCGGGACAAAATATTTTTTTTGCATTCCACAGAATAAGAAAGTCACAGGTTTGAAATGACAGAATTTTCATTTTTGTGTCAACTATCCTTTTAACACGAAAGACAAAAGACGGACTTGAGACGGACCTTAGGAGGTTTTAGCATCCTGAAAAAAACAGGTGGGAGAAAAACCCCAGCACAATGAGATAAGTGGTTGGGTCTTAATCTGGCTGTTTTGCCTCCATCATGTCCTCTTCAGCAGTATTGAAGCAGGAGCTTAGAGCAGAGGCTAATTTCGTGCGAGCAGCAGGATGTTGACGCTGTGACATGACAGAACGCTGAGTCTGCCGCTGCGCTCGCTCTCGCACACAGAAAAAAATACCAGACTCATTTCAGGGAAAGATTTTCTGCTCAGGCCCTGGCAATCTAAGGCCGGCTCCCCCTTTCATGGAGGCACAGGGCTCTAAAGCTGATCCGCCTGCCCCCAATATGTTCCTGTTAATCCCATTAGAGTGTGTTTCTGTGTGTGCCTTTATCAATGCACTAAATGTCTACATGTCTTTACAAGAATTTATGAAAACTGCACTAGTTCAGTATGCATTATCTTGATATGCGTACTGTGGGATACAAATGCCAGAGAGCATACTTAAATCTGCGATTCAAATTCTATTTTAAAGCTGAAAATAAAGAAAAAGTTGCAAGATTACGAAAGATTAAAAAAAATGTTATTAAAAATAATTCTGCACTACTTCTAAGTCAAATGTGTGTGCTGCTTTCTTTAAATCAAAGGGGAGACACATTTCAAGTCAAATTTACACTCAAAATGTTATGCTGATAATATAATTCAGAATGAAAAGCATTTTATTGAAACAGAAAACATCCCTAGTGGAAAAAAAAAATTACGGTCACTGGATTGGGTGGAAAGTCTTGCCAAGCAGATAGGTTGTCATTCATTTGACAATGGACAATATTTTTGTAGAGAACAAATAAATGCTTGAGTTTGTTGAACAATAAACAGATTTATCTAGTATACCTGATCTGCGACTAATGACCTCCACGATGGAGGGAGGGAAGAATCCTACACGGTCAGTGCCTCTCTGACTGTCATGGATGTGCCCTTTCCAACGTCCATCCATGTGCTGCTCTAAGACCTGGAACAGACCGATAAGATCACAGGATATTCTGGTCCAAAAGTCCTTACATGTTCTAACCAGACAGAACTCAACACACAATAAAAGGAATAATTTCCATATTAATCAGTGTGCCTCGACAGCAATACGTATACGTTCTATTGTCGCCATCGTGTACAGTATGACTGTTCATGTGCTTTATTTAATATTAAAAGCATCTAAAGTGAGTTTGAATATCATTACGCATTTCCTATATAGCCACACTGAAAGCGACAACTGATAAGCGACAATGTATTATTCACCTTAGATCTTGAAAATAAATTCAAGGATTATGTAATGTTTAAACTGTGAACTCAATGTGAAAAAACAAGTGCATTCTATGACAAAGACTGTTTCAGTCACTCAATATGTAATGTTAATAATGGTAAAATAGTGTAATACTTATGAATTTGATTATGTTCTTATCCACTTCGTTGTGAGTGTGGTGTGCTTGCAGAGAGACTCCACCCACACATTCTTCTAATTGGCTGTGATTTGTGATTGATTTTTTTTGTGTCTCAGTCATGTTGTTTCTGGTGTGGACAGACAAATTGATTGTCACTGGAATCTAGGACACGGTGTTAGAATGCTTGCACATTTTATAACATTCATAACAGTCATTTTAAACCCTTTTTAGAGAATTTGAGCTAATGAGACTTTTTTTCTTGTATGTGTGCAGTCTTTTTAAATAATCTATGATTTAATTGCAGCCCTCTGTGTCATTATTCAAAGCTGAATGACCTTTGTGTCATCTAGTTTTAAATAATCTTCTAACCTTTTTTTCTAACCTCATGGTCAAGCCTGTGATCCGTTTCCTCATTTGGACGGACAATGAAGTAAACTAAGTCAGTTGACATTCCACACATGGCAGAGAGGACCTGTGTAACAATGAAAGTCAGTGCATTTGACTGACATGAAATTGTGTTTCAAGTGGGCCTGGAAATCGACACTAAGAATAAATTGGCTGTTTATGTGCAATGGCTGTCTGAGTTTTTTTTAGAAGTCGATTCAATAAAAGAAATGTGAAAATCAGGTAATGGCACAAGCATGCCCCTCATATGATTGCATGTCCAACTTGAAGCACAATCAATAAATACATAGACTTGCAATATTAATCCAAGTTGAAATAATTCTATTATCCGACTTCAACACTGAAAACAATAGTTTTAATCATTTAAATTGGTTAATTGCGGTGTTGTTATTTGTTAGGTAAATTAAAATTGTTATTGAGCGCCATAAAAAGCTATAAATATCTTTTAGCAATCATTTTAGCATAACTATATCCATGAGAAATTTCTTAAAGAAACATTTATTTGGAATTCAGTTTACCAACTTCTTTTGCAGTAAGCAACAGCACAGTGTTATTTACAGCAGGCAAATGGAGCGAAGTTTTGTGACAAGGTGCAATTTACTATTTAATTTAACAATAAATCATTTATATAAAATGGGGACATGGCTCATGGTTAAGTGCTATTTCAGCATTTTAGTGCCTGGGTAAACTCTACTGGAACTTGCACTGCTTCCTAGGACCCTAATGGGGAATGCCTCAGCGTGACCGGTGTCTGAAGCACATGTTAAAATGTGACAATAGTTTTGGCCGGCAACAGCCTTTTAACATCACTGCTAGTGTGACGTGAGGTATAATAAAGGCCCCCTAGAGAACATATCCTCTTCTTCATCGTCAGGGAATGTTTGCGTACATGTGAACGTCAATATCCCGAAGAAACACCTTGCCAAGCATTTTCAGGAAGAGTGTGGATCTGGTACACTTTGTACATGTGTGAGGAACACACACGTTTAGTTCTCGAGGGAGCTGAATGTGCACATTTTGAGAATTTCTCAATGAAAGCTCCGTTCACGTCATACATATTCTATGCCGATGTTGGACGTTCTTTTGAGTGGAATACCTTCGACTCTTCAAAGAGGCTGGAATATGCTGGGTAGGATGCATTCGCAAAACTACCTACAGAGAAAGGTAAGGAGCTTTGTCTTTTCTGTTCTCTTCTGAGGGATGGTAGTTAGCGATTTCATGAGCATGTTCAGCTCTCGAGGGAGTTGAAGGCACTCGTAGTGATGCATTCGTAGGTGTTCTCATTTGAACATAGCACCCCTAACATCCCAAGGGGGTTAAATGCATGTTGTGCGATATGGTCGCTGTGATTTGTTCCACCCAGGCTTGACTCTCTCTTATGTGACGTGGAAGGATTCGAACAGGAATATTTTTGTTTAAGCTCCTCTTTCTAGCTCTGGTACTGCTACAGTTTAATTTGATATATCTCATTCTGAGGAATTAGATGCAGAAGTAAGTTTCTCTGAGGTTGCAGCTGCTTCCCTCAGAGGTTGGAGTTTAAGCAGGTGGCTCCTTTATGAGCTTTTAAATTATAGAGTTTTGCTGAAACCTCTGCTCTCCTGAGCTCCAGCTAGACAGTACATTAAGTGTGTCAGCCCTCTGTGGCCGCCTTGGTAAACTTTGTAAACTTGGTAAAAGTTGTTTTGGAGAGAACTCTCTAGAACTCTCCCTGTAACTTTGTTGTAGCAATGTTAATATAGGATGCAGTCTATTTTACAAGCACACAGAGTGTGGCTTTGGAGTTATAGGCTCCCTTTTGAGCCTTCTCTATCTAGCTAGTCTTCAGGTTGAGCACTGTTAGGGCGCTTCTTTTTAGAAAATTATTTATTTGTGGCCTCCGCTCCCTGGAGTTCCTCATGAATAAGAAGTTGTAAAGGAATAGGAGACTCTGTGACTACTTTTTTCTTGTGATAATTTAATTAAGAGCCTCCTCTCTAGAGCTTCATAATGACAGCAGTAATAGGGTGGTAGGCTCTTAAGAGCCTCCTCTGTTAACTTTTTTGGGGGTTGAGAGTTATTAAGCTTCCTCTCATTATAGAGTCATTCTGTTGAGGCCTCTGCTCTCCAGAGCTAAATGCAACAGTGTTATTAATATATTGGCTCTTGGAAGTTTCTTAGGATACGCTTTTGATAGATGGTTTTTAGGTCTCCTCTGTCGTTCTGGCCGAAACTTCTGCTCTCAAAACTTTGACACATAGTAGTTTAGAGTTCTTTTGGAGCCTGGAGCTCCTCTAGCTAAGCAAGCTATCCTTGTCGTCGAGCCTGTTTAGTTTGTATGTTTTAGGATTGTATGCAAAGTGCTACAGCTGGATTTTTCATTTTCATTTTTCATCATTTAGCAGACGCTTTTATACAAAGCGACTTACAAGGGGAGCAATTAGGGGTTCGGTGTCTTGCTCAAGGGCACTTTAGTCATGGTATTGAAGGTGAAGAGAGTGCTGTTTATTCACAATCCCCACTTTCAATTCCTGCCGGCGTGGGAATCGAACCTGCAACCTTCAGATTACAAGCCCGACTCCCTCACCACTAGGCCACGACTACATTAGGTCTTCCAATGGCCTCTTTATAAGCAAAGTAGTATCAGGTTGAAGGATTCTTTGTGCACCTTTTTGATAGACTTGCTTTATTATACTTCCCTCATTAGCCATTTTTCCACTGTCAGGCCACAAGCAAATGTGATAGTGCGTGCCAGGGCCAGTCGCATTTCCACTGCCGCTTCCTGGGTTTGATCTAGCCTCATCAGGGCTTACTCTGGGCCAATAGCCAGGGTTTTTTGGCCCAAAGTGGGCCAACTGGGGCTTGAGGAGTGGACATCACACAGTTCATTTCCCAAGTTATTATATCAGGCTAACAGCTAACTTAAACATTTAAGATATTTTAAACATTTTTAAGCGCAAAACTCACTTTCAGACATGCTAATTTTTTCATGTCATGCTGATTTTGCGATCTGGTTTTTAAGTCAGCTGGTGAAATGGTGAAGTCGTGCGACATTGTTCTGTGGAAGTGTGTTAAGGACGGCTTTTATGGAAATGCTGCAAGGCTACTGGCCCAGCAGTGGAAATGCAACTTGACTTTCGCCATTGTGGTTGAGGACCAAGGCTATTGGCCTAGCGCAGCACATTGTTAGCCGTGACTTGCACGTGCCCAACAGTAGAAAAGAGGCTATTGAGGGTCACTAGGCAGATTACTCAGCTTCCCCAGAGTTCTTTTTACATTCTATAGGTCCTGAAGACCCTTTTCTGATTAAGCAGTCACTCCCCTTGCTTGGAGGATCATTATGTTGAGTCTTGCCTTCTAATTGGGAGTCTTCAATAGAGGGCTAAGTATAGATATTCTGTTAAACAGACAGGTTGTAGGCTGACAGGGTTAAGATAGATGGAAGTAAGGCTCCCTGGCAGTTCTAGGGGTTGATGGTAGGTCCCCCTGAATTGACAGGCCAGGGTCCTTTTATTGTCCCTGGCTTTATTCCCTTAACAGAATCTTTTGCTTAGGTAAATGATTCCAAGCATTGATCTCTGTCCCAGGTCAAGTCCTTCCGTTTGACCTTGCAAGGTGAATGGTTAAATTGTACTTCTTCATTGAGGCATGCAGCTTGGGGAGTGGTCATAGGTAGTAAATGACAGTATATTTTTGGTGTGTACCTTTGGGGATTTTAACTCTAGCAGTCAGGCCATTTAAGTAGTTTCTCTTGTGTTTAGTCACAGCCAATATGACATGCATTCCCCTCAGCATGGCGGAGTAGGCATTTGTTCCCCATTAGCGTCCTAGGACGCAGTGCGAATTTCCCATTTGAAAGGGGACATCTCAGGTTACAAATGTAACCGGTTCCCTGAGAAAGGAGAACCTCATTGCCATGCTTTTGGGCTGCCTGCATAGTGCCTTAAGATAAACAAGTGGATGAAATGTTCTCTAGGAGGAGAATTTTTTTTTTTTTTTTTTTTAGACCTCACGGTTGCACTGGTAGCCACGTCATAGTCTGTCGCCAGCCAAAACAATTGTCTTCAGACACTGGTCATGCTGAGGCATTCACTATTAGCATCTTAGGACACTTAGTGTCTTGTCCCCCTTCTCATGGTACTTTTGTAACCAGAGACATTTTTGTACTGAAATACAATCTGGAAATAAAACATGCTGTTTAATGAGCTCGCCCCCATTAGTGCTTTGTTTCATCTGTCTCCTAAAGGTGAATAACAGTTCATATTTTATCTCTTATTGTACTAATCATTGTGATATGTTAATTTACCTCTAATTCAACTCCCTAATGTCCTAATATTACTGTAAGGGAAATTTCTTTCACTGCTAGTTTTTTTTAAAAAAAATCCTAAATTCTCTTATGTCTCACAGCCACAAAAGAGCAGCAGCCTTTCATGCTAGCAGAAATGGATGCCTAAAGCTATCTAGACAGACAAGGTGTGAACAGTGACATACCATACGTGAGGCACTGAGCCTCGGGCTGCACTCTAGAGTACACACACAGAACACAAGCCATTTAGTGGCGGTGAAGCATGCTGTTATAAAGAGAATCTAGGTTGAACCCTCTACTATAGCACAAACAACAAGCTATAGTTTATTTGAGTCAGACATCAAAGGTTGATTGATGAGAACCTGTTGCAGCATGCTAAAGTATTCTCTGTAGGGAACATTAAATTATCATCCTCATTTATTCACGTTACTGCTATATCTTATGTGCAGGACATGATTATCTCAGTTGATATGCAATGCTGTGTGTTGTCTTGCATCTTAGTGCATATTTAAAGAGTTCTAAAAATGCTTTCAGCTTTATGGTTTCTTCCACTAGACTAAACTTTGTTGTTTTGGGTTTTGATGTTTTTTAGATTCATCAGAATACAGTTATGTGGTAAGAAAGCAGATCAAGGCAAGCACATTGCCAATTATATAGGCCTATTGCATAACACACATTATACAGTATTAAATTAGGACACCTTGTTAGAAATTGTGGGGTGTTTGCTTAAAGTAATTTCTTTTAAGCCTACCATGATTACATCTCCAGCCCGGATGTTGAGTGCAGTGGGGTCATGGAGATTCCAGTAGTCCTTTAAAGCTCTCACCTGCAATGCTCCACTGGCGTCTAATATCACAACCCAGGACAATGAATGCATGAATGAGGGAGAATGAGAGAGACAAAAAAAACAGTTTGCCTTGAAAATATTCAACAAGTCCTCCACAGAGGTACACAAAACTACGACCTGGAATTCTAAGAATTCAAGACTCAGGTGGGGTTTGTTCCAATAAAGAAGTGTAATAGGCAGAATTTAAAGAGGAGTAATGTAGTATTTAAATACTCTGAAGCACTTAGCACATCTGAAAATTTAATGAGGAGCTGAGCTCAGAACAGGGATTCTAAACACCCTTCATCTTCAAACACAGCTCCTTCAGCTGTTTTAGTGCTCGAATCAAAGCATGCACTTCAAAGACAACAAGCTGCTGGATTACAGGAGGGACAGTAGAAGGGTGCAGCTACCAAACACATCCAGACATACGCCTAGACACAGACACGCAAACAAAACTTTTACCTAAAACTCCAGGTACAGCTGCCATTGTTATGCCCCATGACAGTAATGTTATGCAACTCTATAAGCTTTATAACAAAAGCTATGAAAGCAGATTCCCAGAAACGAACACACAACACAAAACTCACTATAGACAACTATTGTCTACATCCAGCCAAAGGTAACAATGATCAAAGGACTGGCATTAAATAACATAAAGGTACATATAATAGAAAAAAAGAGCGGAAGGGAAGGGAAGGGAAGGGAAGAGAAAGGGAAGGGAGGAAGGGAAGGGAAGGGAAGGGAAGGGAAGGGAAGGGAAGGGAAGGGAAGGGAAGGGAAGGGGAAGGGAAGGGAAGGGAAAGGGAAGGGAAGGGAAGGGAAGGGAAGGGAAGGGAAGGGAAGGGAAGGGAAGGGAAGGGAAGGGAAGGGAAGGGAAGGGAAGGGAAGGGAAGGGAAGGGAAGGGAAGGGAAAGGGAAGGGAAAAGGGGAAGGGGAAGGGAAACGGAAGAGGAAGAGGAAGAGGAAACGGAAGAGGAAGAGGAAAGGAGGAAATGGGAAAGGAAAGGAAAGGAAAGGAAAGGAAAGGAAAGGAAAAGGAAAGGAAAGGAAAGGAAAGGAAAGGAAAGGAAAGGAAAGGACATTTAACAATATTCAACAGTATTACTGATTTGACAGCACAGACACAACTGGATGTTAACTGAACTGAGCTGGACGATGACACACTTTTCTGCAGAACTGCTTTATAGATGAAATGAACTAATTTATTAACTGATGATCTTTACAATGGAACTGAACCAACACAGAACTGACTTCTGCTGAACAATGACACTATTATCCTTTAGAGCTGCTGTACAGCTGAAATGAACTGTTTGCATCATTGAATCATTAAAAACAATCTGTATTGTATAAATAAAAGAGACTTGACAGACTTTTCAGTTTTGAATTTCTGAGTCACCTCTAAGGAGTTGTTTGATTTCTTTGCTGGCATGTGAAGTGGTGAACTGGTTCACAATGTCCAGGGCTGTTTGATTGTAGGTGTTACGAATGTTCACATCAATCCCAGCCTAAGTGAAAAATGGTAAATGAGTGGATTGAAATGTTAGGGTTAGTTCAGTAAAGCAAAAAAAAAAAACTTTGTATACAAACATATATACAAATATGACAGAAGCACTTTACTCTGGAAAAGACACCAAATTGGTACAATTCACAGTATTTTTCTTGATAATAAATCTGACAAAAGTTAACTTCAAAGTCTGTTAGAAATATATAATATGTATAGCCATAGTGCATCTTGAAATTATTTTGTATGCATCTACTTACATCAAGCAATAACTTTACTACTTCTGTTTTCCCATAGAGGGCAGCCTCGTGCAGAGCCGTTCCGGATTTAGTGGTTCTGTTTATGTCAATCCCAGCTTTTAGCAGTAGTCTAAAAATGAGTGATAGACCATAGAGACACATGAGACATCCTGTCCACAAGACACGAACAAAATCACTCATGTCTTTAATAAACGGTACAGTCAGCTGCTCATTAGCACAAGATTGAACCTGATCAGGTCATATACCAAATCAATTAACAAATTGATCTAAAATATTGATTTCAGTTGAAATTATTTTAATATGTGAGCAGAAACAGGCTGTAGAAAAATACAGTATGAGAAACATAAAACCAGTAAAACTATGTAGAAATTTTTCTGTTATGCCTCCAGCAATAGAAGTACAAAACCAAAATCAACACCAAAAATTGCATAGTGAGTGGGCAGAACTGAAACCACATGATGGCAGTGAGTTCAAGACCACCAGCAAGGGGTCAAAAGTCATGGCAATTTAAAGCCTTTGAATAACAAAAACAGCCTCTGCATTTTATATTTTGAGTGTCTCTTCAGGATTCAGTATCCAATTAATTCAGCCAGCTGAATGGATTAAAGGCTTGCCTTCCATCTTTAAAAGAGGTCACCAAAAGTGTTCGCCCAAAAATGAAAATTCTTTCATTTACTCAGATTGTTTTACTAATGTACTGGCATCACGAGAATCTATTTGTGTGTGTGCTTCTGACACATCACATGTGTAGTCTGTACGACTTTTGTTGTCCATTTCAGAGCTATTACAATTCGTGGATATACGGAACAATTTTGCTGAACTTTTTGGGACATTTTCGAGACCTCTTTAAGTTCCATTATATGGAAAACAGCTGCCAATATATTCTTTTTAACTTCTCCTTTTGTGCATCACTGAAGAATTAAGTCAAAAATGTTTGGAACAGCATTAAGGTGAATAAATAATGACAGAATGTTCATTTTTGGTTGAACTATCAGTCAGTAGTTAACATGGTAATTGTAAAAAAAAAAAAAAAAAAAAAAAGTTTTGATCGATTTCTTGATTGAGCACAGCAAGAAATAACAAATCTGTTTGTTTGGCTTAAATTCATTCAGTTTTTAGTCAAGCAACTGATTGCTTTATAATAAGAAGTATAGCGCAGCCTCCTGTTACCACTGTCCATCTTTCCCATGTTTACAAGTTCCAGCATTCCAGAAAGGCAGTGGAGGGTAGAGCTGAAGCTTGAACTTTCATATATGGTTACAGCTAGAGGAGCATGTTGAGCAGCTGACTGGCTGGTGTAACCCTATTCGGCCTCATTCCTATGCATGTTACCATCACAGCACAGTCACAGCCCTCTTATTACACTCAGAGGGTAGAGCAGCCCAGGTCACACATCCACTCACCAACAAACACACTACACTCACTCCACACCCTCTTTTCTTCACCTCACTTGCTCGACAAACATGTCAACAAGGCGTCCAGCCAAATTCTGCCTGACTGCTGGCTTGACAAGACACTATGTTGCAAAAAAAAGACAGACAACCTGCCTCCTGGCATGCCTGCATGTATAATAACACCCATATTTTCTCACTCTCTTACTCTCTGCAACTGACTGCCTAGAGGTTGCATTTTAAGGCATCTGTCGTGCACCTATTAAAATGTAGATAACTTATGACGCTTTCTCGATTTTGGCCAAATTCTAAGACGCCATTGCATGTATTCCCTGTGAATATAATAGGATAGCGTCCCACTACATTCGCACACATACACACATTTACATCCACTATACAAACACACACACACACACATACATATGCATTTATCATTTTATTATTTATATAATTATTAAACGAAATGAAGAAATTAAATATTCAATAAAATAATTACAGTACTTTACAAATTCAATTTTATCCTGTTTTCAGCCTGTAAATGCTAAAAAGAAGAAAAGTAAAATAATTCCAGATGGCGGATGGAAAAGAAATGTTCATCATGAAACGATAGTAAACGTTGATCATAAATAAAAAATAATTGAAATTGATGTAATGTAATTTTTATACCCACTAAGATTAACTCCATTGAAAGCAGGTTTGTAAAAAAAGAGTTCACCTCTGCTCTGAAACAATGACTACAGTTTGAGCACACAAGCATATCTGTAGACTGAAAGGAAGATTTAGAGAAAAAAAACAACAGGATACAAAGGGTTAGTGAAAAGCGGACCTGATGATGTCCTTATGGCCGTTGCGGGCCGCAAGATGCAGGGGGGTGTTATCCCTGCCATTTCCCTCTAAGAGAGCTACCACCATGTTACTGCTCAACAACAGCTGGGTCACCTAAGGGAAAGAATTAAGAAACAGTAAAAAAGTGATTCAAAACTACAGCACTTTCAGCCAAAAAGTGCTCCAGTTTTGCCTACTAAGGCCTAAACACAATGTCACTGCCAATTTAAAATACAGGAAAGCAACCAGCCGGAGTTGTCAGCCCAGGAATATGACTTTGTACTCCCTGGCATTGAGAATCTGTCAAATGGAATTCAGTTTCCAGCTGGGGCAGAATCCTCCTGCAGCCCAGCAACTGACTCGCTGGTGTGCTGCTAAATTAGACTCATTCCATCAGCCCGTGGAATGCTCTGCAGCATTTGCATTCTATAATTCCAAACGACTTGGGCGAAAGATTAAATAGAAATAGTTCATCCTGGCAAATCTAGTTTAAAGTGTATTAAAGATCTCTCAACAGGACTGCTTCAGAAAACTGTCATCAGGAAAGCCATCTCAAGCGGTTTGTATGAGCTTACTCATTTTCTCTGCCACTGAATGTGCACGTAATACAGTCTTCGCCAAAGTAAACAAGACCTCATTCAAGCTTCGTTATGTAATGAACTTCTGCGTATAATTATATTTAAGAATTCAGTGCTATAAGCTTACACTGAGATAACTACGATAGATGTTATAAAGGGCACAGCTATTTTAAATTGGATAAGCCCTTACTATATTAATGCAGAAATACCAATAGCTGAACAATTCTACTGCACAAATGAAAGCTGAACTACTGAGCCCATACATTCTTAAAAATGACATAAATATAAATATTAACCGATATTAAAATTACAGCCGATACATAATTGGATAATTATTTGTATGTAATAATGGCCGATAACAATAAATGATAAATATTCAATTCTATACTATTTTGTCTAAATAAATTAAAAATAAAACACTGAAGACAAAAAACAATCATCTGAAATGCTATAGATGTATGTAGGCATGACAAAATTGCAATGTACAGTATATATAAAACAGTACAGTATAGTTATATATTAAAAAACGGACATTTGTTTTGGGACTTGCAAATGATTACATTATTATTAGACACACATCAGCTGATTTTGGACATAAATCATTTTCACCACCACCAAACTTTTCTGGTTGAACACAAATGATTGTGTAGAGACTAATTCTGACCCACAGGCTTATTTCCATTCAATGTAATTCAAAATTTAATTTCTCTGTTTGTTAGTCCTGTTTATAAAAATGGACTTGCAAATGGTAAGTACACTGAATAAATATTGCCTATTAATTGTGGTAGCATAAATCAAGCCATCTTCAATCAATAATTATCAATAGTGAGCTTTTAACTCATTAAAAAAAGTTCACTGTTTGATATTGTTTGTCAGCATTGTGTAGGTAAACTGCATGTGCATTATCTTTTTTTGATACACCACATTGGCATCTCTGATTATATGCTTTTTGAGTCTAGAAAAGCACAATTCAAGCACATATTAATCCCACTGAGGTGGTATAGTGAGAGGCCGAGCTACAAGGTCACAACAGATGTTTGTTATTATTATTATTGTTATTATTGAGAGCAATACTCTCAAAATCTCCTCCCAGCTCACCTTGAGTCTGCCAAACTCACAGGCCAGGTCCAGAGGGGTTTTCTTCACCTTGTTGACAGTACAGGGGTTGGACTGGTGTTGTAGTAGCATTTCAGACTGAGGGAGCACACAGAAACAGAGATACAGCGAAAGGTCAGAGGAGCGGTGTCTGGCTGCATAAGGTTTCAGGGATTACACCATAGAAGACAATGTCAAAAGCTGTATCGGTTTTAGTCTACACATATATGAAAAGCTGAAATAACACCCAAAAGGTCAAGGACTAAGAGGGAAAGGCCAGAGAAATACAGTTGACTCTTTGTAAATTATTACGTTATATGGAACATAGTATATCCTGTGACATGTTTTGTGAGAAAGGGTATGACATTTAGAAAGGGAATAGTCTGCATTTCAATCCAAACAACTGGTCAATCTAACCTGATTCTGAGAGGCATCATATACACAGCTAGGTTAACTAAAAAGTGCATTGTTTTGAAACAAAGCCCTGGATCTACAAAGTAACGTTATAACTTTGCTAGGGACCTCTATTTTGCCTTGAGCGTGCAACGACATATCTTACATTTTCCATAAAGAAAACAAGAAACACTACGCATTCTTTTAATCTAACTGCCGGAGATCCGTAACAGCCTCGAAAGCAATATTTTGGTTAGAGTCGCTGCACATTTTTCGGCAACTACAAATATTTTTATTACATTATTACTATTATATTGAGCGAAACATCACCGCTTTGGACAATGATTTTGGCCCACCAAAGCTATTCAAAGCTAGTCCAAAGCTCATTAGTCAGAAAATAACTCTAGGAGGAGCATTTGGCAAGCTATATGCACTATATTATATATTTATTGTATTTTTATTTAACCTGTTGTTAACAATTTAATGTGCTTGAATAAATGTCATGAAAAAAAATTTCAACAACGAATTGTAGTACAATATACAACTCCAATTTTTATTGAGTATTAAAATAAATCTGATTGATTAATTAATTATTATTTTTTTTATTAAACTTTATTTTCCACTTTCGGTGTTTATAAAAAAAAATCACTGGGGTGCATCACTAGATATAATACTAGCTTGTGATGACAATAAAATGTAAATGGAATATTGCGTGAGTACTAGGGGTGTGACGAGACCACTATCCCACGAGACGAGACACGAGATTGGGTTCACGAGACGAGATTTTTATAGTATTTTTAAGAAATCCTCAATAATGAAACGTATGAAGGGAAAAATAGTCTTTTATTCAACTGAAAATCATAAAATGCAAAAATGTTGGTGCATTTTGAAATCAACTTGTAATGCATGTCATTTTACTTCTATTTTAATGAATTATTTGCAGTAAAACAACATGCAAACACTGCTAAATGTTGCTACAAAATCAACCAATTGTTTTCTGCCCTGAGAAATCTCACTGAACTTCTTTCTATAGATTGAACATAAAATAAACAATATAAATAAAATAAAAAATAAAAAATTCAAATTACACTTTAAGAGTCACTTTAACTGCAGTACAAAGTTGACCATTTCCCAGTCACTACTGATTGTGTGGCTGTAACTGTTATATAGTTAGTATGTACACCGAGAAGTCCAGCCGTCAGCAGTAACAGCGACGCTTTCTGCCTCTTTAGGGGTCGTTCACATATCGCGCCTAATAAAGCGTGTAAAGCGCGGCCGCGTCGCTTCCATTTTGCGAATGAAAATACGC
The DNA here is from genome assembly GCA_037194245.1 of Opsariichthys bidens. Classification (NCBI taxonomy): domain Eukaryota; kingdom Metazoa; phylum Chordata; class Actinopteri; order Cypriniformes; family Xenocyprididae; genus Opsariichthys; species Opsariichthys bidens. Next base: position 16,112,019 of record CM074296.1, read on the forward strand.
GCGATATGTGAACTAAGAGTCTGTACAACCTTGGCCGAGGTGTACGGCATAGTTTTCTCACAATGTTTACACATTGTTTGTGTCTTGTGTGTTATTCTTGCGCCAAAAACCAAAATGTTTCCACACAAACGATTTGAAAGTGGCGGGGGCATCTTGAATAATAATTTCACCCTCACACTGATAGCACCACGAGACAACTTTTCAACTCGACGAGAAATCTCGTCACGTTTTAGTCTCGCGAGATCTCGTCACACCCCTAGTGAGTACGTCTATGATTACGATTTTTTTTAAAAACGAACTCTTTGGATGGAAATCAATTGGGGTGTGTGGCAGGTGTGGTCTGAGTAAAACGAACTCTGATGTGATTGCTCAGCAGTTCATTTGAATAAGTGTGAACTCTACCATCCGAATCATGGTGTGCACCAAACAAGTGGTCCGAGACCCACGATTTCAGGGTTAAGGTGAACGTATGAATATGAATGTAACACGGACCACAGACATCTAAACAAACCAAAAACAGGATGTGATGCATGTGTCGGAACTGCCATCTTTTTGCAGCAAATCTTCGCTTGTGTACAACGGGAATTCCTTGCACTTTTAATACACATTTTATTAGCTCTTTGTGAGTATATGAACACACATACAGCGAGTGCATTTAGCCCAATATACAGCATTACTTGGATGTTCGGTAAATTCCTTTGCAAAATACGTCATAAAAGCTGTCCTGTCAGGTTGTGGCCTTATCCTTATGCCTTATATTTTGTAGCTTTAGGTTCAGTGTTAAAAATGACAGTGTGAACGCTAAGTGTACCAGGACTGAATGTATCATTTTCTTTTACAGTCCGGACCTAAAAGAACAAAAGAATCAAGAGAGCCTTCAAGTACACCAGACTACATCAGAACAATTCCTCACCATACCAGTCAACCAAACCCAGTTTGGTATGATAAACTATGATGTAGGTTACAGTCTAGAACTTGACACTTGACATTGTTGTAGACAGGCACAAATTGGTCAAAAGTAGAGGAATGGCGTCCATAGTAGTGTGGTACATACCACCTCATAGTGTCCATACTGTGCAGCCAGGTGGAGAGGGATCTGTCCATCTTGTGAAGCCCCATTTACAGAAGCTCCAGCTCTTAGAAGCATAAGTACAGTCTCAGCCTTCCCCTGCCAGGCAGCATAGTGCAATGGACGCATTCCTACAACAATGAGCAGAAAATCATTATTTTCACAGCTTCTAGTTTTTTTTTTTCCATGCTAGAAAAGCAACTGTGCCTTCTTTCTCTGGTGGCGCAATCATTTTCCTCTACATGGAATTCAAAAACCCTTGTTACTAGTGAACCGTTAAAGTTGCACTATGTATTTTTTCGTCTGCTAGAGGTCGCCTATTCAAAACAAAGGCGTAGCTTGATGACGCTAAGTTTGGGACATGTGGTCTTCACCTCACAGCTGGTGGAAAAGAATCGGGATGGGACTTGGGCTGAAATCATGTTCATGAATGCGATTATTAACGTTACTGTAGTATGAAGCAGAGCAGGACCGAGTGTTTTGGAGCTGAACGAGGCCACTGGAGCGATTGTTAATGATAGACAAACGCGACATACGCCTCACGAGGAGTCGAACTTTTATTTTGCCGCAGTCGCCGGCACCGCTTCCACTTTTCTGTTCATGGGTATGAGGTGACGCAGCTCTGTTTATCATATTAGATACATTTGAGTATGTTGAAAATGATGTTATAACATTACTCTGTGCATTCGCTCGCCGGCTGCTGATGGACAATGTTGTACACTACAGAGATAGATAGATCGATATTCAAATATCATATTAAATGCTGGGTGGCTTGTGTTGATAAATGGCATGCAATTAATTAAAGTGTTTTTCTCTGAGGCATGGTAAAGCATGGTACTCTGAGAAAAATAAATATATATATATTTTTTAAATTTCAAGATTATAACAATAATTACTCTTCTGTCTATGAATGTATCAAAATAGATGTTCCCTTGTCTGTGTTCCCACGTGTAATATATATTAAAGTGTCTTTGGTGTTTCCATGGTTTCTACAAAATAAAACAAAACTGGAAACCAAGGGTGACACGGATATAACCCCATTTACAGGCGACTCACCCACACGTCCCGGATCCTTGGTTACAATTGCGATTTTCTCACGATTTACGAATAGTTGGAAACATTTGGGATTTTAAGAACTCATCTGAACAAAATATATAAACATTGGCCAAGTGGTTTTTGGATATTTTACAGCAAAAATGTTATATTCCCGCTTTAAGTGAACTACAGCCAGCAACCTATTTCTCATTATTTCTTCACACTCATGCACACAAAGTACAAGAGCCTGAACGAGATTCAAGGCCCCCGATATACTCACGGCAAAGTTCTTTTTCGCTTTTTTTTTGTTTTTGTACATTACGGTACAGAATGGCTCTTTGACATCTTATATTCTTAAATTAGTTAATTATTAAAATGTTACAGCTAATTTATTTTTTGACACACTCATAATCATTACGTTTTCCGGTGCGTATCAAGCTTTATGCGTGCACTTGAGTGCTGATTAGGCTATGTATTCTGTAGGCTCATTATTATGATTTATGGCTTATCAATATAAACGCGCAAGTAGTCAACTAATGGCTTAAATGAAAAAGACTACTAGTTGACTAGAAAAATCTTTAGTCGAAGGCAGCTCTAGTGGTAACTACTAACAGTTTGAGTTTCGAATGACATAAGTAAATGACAAAATCATTTTTTGATGGGGGGGGGGGGGGTGTAAAAAGTACAATTTAAAAAAACTAAAAAACATTGTGAAGTAAAGAAACTCATTGGCTAAGGGATAAAAATAGTAAAAGGTCTCACCGTTACTGTCTTTGATGTCCACAGTAGCCTGTGCCTCCAACAGCAGAGACAAGAGGTCAGTGGTGCCAGTGAGAGCCGCATGGTGAAGAGCTGAAAAACTGAAGAACGGAAAAATCAGGAAAAAGTCCGGAAAACAACACAAAAATCTCCTTGAAACTCTTCAGAACATGACAAAAAAGCATTCCATTTAGCAGAACAATAATCCATCTGGTGTGAAAAAGGGAATTGTTGGCATAGTTTTTGTCACAGAGTTCAGTTGAGTACAACACTGTGATCAGTCCTGACGGCACAGCTAGAGAGCACTGCCCAATTAGCAGTTAGATCTCTGCTTTCACAGTCACTTTATGACAGGGAATGGTCCAGCTTCTAAAATATGCATGTATTTGAGGGAATAGATGACTGAAAAATTAATAAAAGAACATTTCTTAACATACTTTAAAAGGACTGAACTCAACCTATGTGAATTAGGCCAAATAAATATCCACCTTCACCATATGTATATAAGTTACGGACCAAACACAGACAGATCTGGAGATATATACGATACATTGAAGGGATTGTTATAAGTGGAAGAGCTGAATTAAAGGATTATCATTTCTCAAATGTGATACCAAGTGTACTTGGCATTTACTAATCTATGGGACAATATGTGGTCATGTAGTAGGCAAAGTTCTGGGAGCTATTAAAATGTGTCAGTGCAGCTAATAAGTGTATAATTAGCTCCCTAGATTAAGCTGACTTTTCCTTGCAGACTCAGATTGTTCCTGGGGTTAAAACTGAATCTGGTGGAACTGCGCAAATCCCAACAAAGGATGTCTGTCTCAGACAGATAAATATATAATTTGAATTAAAAATGTATCACAGGAATAGAATACCAAGATTTCTTTAGATGCACTCGTCTCAGAGAGGAAATGTCCCCGTTTTCAATAACAGCTAGCTTTTGGTTATACTATACTGTCATTTGGTGTCAGTGTGAACAGGTTCAACGATGCTCCAACTGAAGTTGCGCAGTATTTATTCAAAGTTTAAAGGATCAGTTCAGAGACATTCCTTTCCAGCCCCCAAGTGTAACTAAGCATCACAATCCCTCTGAAATTTAATGATGGATGAGACGTTTACGCATTTTATAGTGCACATGTCACACGACCCCATTTTACCAAAAACACCTAGAGAATCATGGGCCCTAACAGAACTGACAGAGCAAAGTCAATGGATTGATGAAATGAAAGTTCAGCCATCAACATATGATTGAAATTTCCAAAGTTATTAGTTATGAAACATTTAATAACGATCAGGCTTAACATTATGACCACCTTCCTAATATTGTTGGTCCCCGTTTTTGCTGCCAAAACAGCCCTAACCCATCAAGGCATAGACTCCACTAGACCCCTGAAGGTGTTCTGTGGCATCTTATACCAAGATGTCAGCAGCAGATCCTCCATGGATCAGACTTGTTTGTTGAGCACATCCCACAGATGCTAAATTCGATTGATTAAACCGCTCAAGCCATTTTTGCTTTGTGGCAGGGTGCTTTATCCTGCTGAAAGAGGCCACAGCCACCAAGGAATACCATTATCCTGAAAGAGAGTACATGGTCTGCAACAATGCTTAGGGAGGTGGCACTTGTCAAAGTAACATCTGCATAGATGGCAGGACTCAAGTTTTCTGCCATGTGTTCCCCAGGTAAGCTACACATCACTACGTGATGTAACATAAAACGTGATTAATCACACCAGGCCTCCTTCTTTCATTGCTCCGTGGTCCAGTTTTGATGCTCACATGCCCACTGTTGGCGTTTTCGGCGGTGGAAGGGTCAACATGGGCACCCTGACTGGTCTGAGGGTATGCAGCCCCATATGCAACACACTACGATGCACTGCGTGTTCTGACACCTTTCTATCAGAAACAGCATTAACTTCTTGAGCAATCTGAGCTACAGTAGCTCGTCTGTTGGATCGGACTACACGGGTCAGCCTTCGCTCCCCACGTGCATCAGTGAGCCTTGGCCGCCCATGACCCTGTGGCCGGTTCACCACTGTTCCTTCCTTGGAACACTTTTGATAGATACTGACCACGGCAGACCGGGAACACCTCACATGAGCTGCAGTTTTGGAGATGCTCTGACCCAGTCATCTATCCATCACAATTTGGCCCTTGTCAAACTCACTTAAATCCTTACGCTTGCCCATTTTCCTGCTTCTACTTCAACTTTGAGGAGAAAAAGTTCACTTGCTGCCTAATGCTATACACACACATTGTAAATGCAAATGAATAGACCTGCCATTTGTTCTGTGTAATGTGTATGGGCTTCTATGTCCTTCACTTTATTACTAATTTTCAATTGAACTTTTTTATAAACAATGTTTACTTATAAACCAGGTGAATTCAATTAAAGTTCCAGAGGTCCAGACAATACTTTTTTGGAATAGTTATAATGAATTTCCATTAGGGTAGCAGTAGTGCTTTGTAAAAGAAAAATATTCCAAACTGTAAAAATAGTAATCCAAGATCCCAATAATGAGGATACTGGACCCCGAAGGCCAAAGAACTGAATCTGAGAATTTTTCTATATATTTAAAAAGCCAAATTGGATATGAATGTTAAAAAGGTAAGATTTGATGTTTTATCAGGCTATTATTATTTTTACATTTAGATGCAGCAGAAGGTCATCTGACAGAGAAAAGATACTGTACGGGCATTCAGGGTTTTACTATTGAAGAATGGAGCATTTTTATATTTTGCTTAAAATAAGTATACAAAAATATATAATAAAACCCTCATATCATAAGCAGAAAACAAAGTTAGTTAGAAATTTCCAAGTTTAAGTTGTCTTTTCTAGTAATCGACATATACTTTTCCCAATGATAACACATTATTATAAAATGCTCTTAACATTCTGATTAATAATGCTAAATATGGATGCAAAAACTTGAATTGAAAGGGCAGGGTCATACACGTGTTGAAAACATTGATACATTTTTTTATTTGACTATTTGATTAAGAATAGACAGCAATATAACCACCAATTTCAAGGTCCAGAAAGGTATTAAAAACATTAAAACAGTCGATGTGACCGCAGTAGTTCAACCTTAAATTTTATCAAGCGACAAGAATACTTTTTGTGTGCAAAAACAAAAAAAAATTTCTCTTCCCTGTCTTCATTTCTTACGCAGGTGAGGCTGACGCATTTTTGGCACCATTTTTGTTTTTGCACACAAAAAGTATTCTCGTCACTTCATGAAATTAGGTTGAACCACTGTAGTCACATCTACAGTTTTAACAATGTCTTTAGTGTCTTTCTGTACCTTGAAAGTGGTGGATATATTCCTATGGAGGAATTTCATCAAAAATATCTTAATTTGTGTTCCAAAGATGAACGAAGGTCTTACAGGTGTGGAACGACATGAGGGTGAGTGTAATTTCTTTAACAGTTTAATTTCTTTTGTAAAATCTTACTGACGCCAAACTTTTTAACAGCATTGTTCTTTGAGTAAACATTAAATTGAATGATAAACATTCAAACATTAAAGTGATGACAAATATGCCTTGAATGTTATGCCTCTCATTACAACTTTTCACATTCAACGTGAAGTTTTAAAGGTTTTCCCCACTTGGTTAAGACACGTTTTTCTGAACCCATTTTACTACTTCTACCGTTTTCTATTTCATTGACTCCTCTATCTCATTTATATACGCAA